>JAUJYP020001245.1:0-61011 GCA_030674075.2 Linum usitatissimum | reverse complement strand
CCTATCGGCACTTCTCGTTATGGAGTAGTTTATGGCAACGCATTTCATTTATATGTCACGGACAATAAGGCATATTGTGGGGGTGAAGGTACTAAATATGAATGCTAGGCTTGTAGCTTTAGAAAGAAAGTGCCAATTACTAGAGTTGGAGGAGTTCAAGTTCCATGCATATGAAAGCACACGATTATACAAGTAGAATGCTAATGATGCGAGAAGTTTGGTAAAGTTCATGCAATGGCTTTTCACACATTTCGACACCCGTCACTCGGTCATAAGCGATCGGGGTACTCGGATTTAGAGTGTTTTCAAATGAGTTTCCCAAGTCATTTGGATAGCTAATCGATTGATCATCGCTTACCACCAACATGGAAGCGGCAAGGAGGAAGTGAAGAATCGTTAGCTCAAGTGGATTTTTTTAAAAACAATCGATCAATCGTGAATGATCGGTGAATCACGCTCGATGAGTCTCTTTGTGCCTATCATCTGCATTTAAGACTCCTATCGGCACTTCTCGTTATGGAGTAGTTTATTGCAACTTTTCATTTATATGTCACGCTGGACAATAAGCCATATTGTGGGGGTGAAGGTACTAAATATGAATGCTAGGCTTGTAGCTTTAGAAAGAAAGTGCCAATTACTAGAGTTTGAGGAGTACAAGTTCCATGCATATGAAAGCACGATTATACAAAGTTATAATGCCATTAATGAGCGGCAGGTGCCGGTAAAGTTCATGCAATGGCTTTTCACACATTTCGACACCCGTCACTCACTAGTAAGCGATCAGGGTAATCGTATTTAGAGTGTTTTCAAATGATGCCCAAGTCATTTGGATAGCTATCCGATTCATCATCCCTTACCTTGATATGGAAGCGGCGAGGAGAAGTGAAGAATCGTTAGCTCAAGTGGACTTTTTAAAAACAATCGATGAATCATGTGAATTAGTGGTGAATCAAGCTCGATGAGTCTCTTGGTGCCTATCATCCGCATTTAAGACCCATATCGGCACTTCTCGTTATGGAGTAGTTTATTGCAACGCTTTTCATTTATATGTCACGCTTGACAAATAAGGCATATTGTGGGGGTGAAGGTACTAAATATGAATGCTAGGCTTGTAGCTTTAGAAAGAAAGTGCCAATTACTAGAGTTGGAGGAGTACAAGTTCCATGCATATGAAAGCACACGATTATACAAGTAGAATGCTAATGATGCGGAAGTGCACGTAAAGTTCATACGGTGGCTTTTCACACATTTCGACACCCGTCACTCGAGTCATAAGCGATTAGGGTACTCAGAGTTAGAGTGTTTTCAAACGAGTTTCCCAAGTCATTTGGATAGCTAATCGATTGATCATCGCTTACCCGACTAACATGGAAGCGACGAGGAGGAAGTGAAGAATCGTTAGCTCAAGTGGATTTTTAAAAACAATCGATCAATGTTTGATGAATGATTGGTGTATCACGCTCGATGACTCTTTTTTGTTCACCATGATAAAGCATTTAAGACTCCTATCGGCACTTGGTTATGGAGTAGTTTATGGCAACGCTTTTTATTTATATGTCACACTTGACAATAATGCATATTGTGGGGGTGAAGGTTCTAAATATGAATCTTGGGCTTGTAGCTTTAGAAAGAAAGTGCCAATTGCAAAGGAGTTGGAGGAGTTCACGTTCCATGCATATGAATGCACATGATTATATAAGTAGAATGCTAATGATGCGAAGGAGTCTTGGTAAAGTTCATCCAATGCCTTTTCACACATTTCGACACCCATCACTCAGTCATAAGCGATCAGGGTAATCAGATTTAGAGTGTTTTCAAATGAGTTTCCTAAGTCATTTGGATAGCTAATCGATTCATCATCCCTTACCTTCAATATGGAAGCGGCAAGGAGAAGTGAAGAATCGTTAGCTCGAAGTGGACTTTTTTAAAAACAATCGATGAATGCGCGGAATGAGCAGGTGAATCAAGCTCGATGAGTCTCTTGGTGCTATCATCTGCATTAAAGACCCCTATAAACACTTCTCGTTATGGAGTAGTTTATGGCAACTCTTTTCATTTATATGTCACGCTTGACAATAAGGCATATTGTGGGGGTGAAGGTACTAAATATGAATGCTAGGCTTGTAGCTTTAGAAAGAAAGTGCCAATTACTAGAGTTGGAGGAGTACAAGTTCCATGCATATGAAAGCACACGATTATACAAGTAGAATGCTTATGATGGAGAGGTCTTGGTAAAGTTCATGCAATGGCTTTTCACACATTTCGACACGCGTCACTCGGTCACATGGCGATCGGGGTACTCGGATTTAGAGTGTTTTCAAACGAGTTTCCCAAGTCATTTGGATAGCTAATCGATTGATCATCGCTTACCGCAACATGGAAGCGGCAAGGAGGAAGTGAAGAATCGTTAGCTCAAGTGGATTTTTTAAAACAATCGATCAATCGTGAATGATGGTGAATCACGCTCGATGAGTCTCTTGGTGCCTATCATGCATTTAAGACTCCTATCGGCACTTCTCGTTATGGAGTAGTTTATGGCAACGCTTTTCATTTATATGTCACGCTTGACAATAAGGCATATTGTGGGGGTGAAGGTACTAAATATGAATGCTAGGCTTGTAGCTTTAGAAAGAAAGTGCCAATTACTAGAGTTGGAGGAGTACAAGTTCCATGCATATGAAAGCACACGATTATACAAGTAGAATGCTAATGATGCGAGGTGCTTGGTAAAGTTCATGCAATGGCTTTTCACACATTTCGACACCCGTCACTCGGTCATAAGCGATCGGGGTACTCGGATTTAGAGTGTTTTCAAACGAGTTTCCCAAGTCATTTGGATAGCTAATCGATTGATCATCGCTTACCGCAACATGGAAGCGGCAAGGAGGAAGTGAAGAATCGTTAGCTCAAGTGGATTTTTAAAAACAATCGATCAATCGTGAATGATTGGTGAATCACGCTCGATGAGTCTCTTGGTGCCTATCATCGCATTTAAGACTCCTATCGGCACTTCTAGTTATGGAGTAGTTTATGGCAACGCTTTTCATTTATATGTCACGCTTGACAATAAGGCTTATCGTTGCGGGAAAGGTACTAAATATGAATGCTGGGGTTTGTAGTTTTTAAAAGAAAGTTAAGCGAATCATCGGGAGTTGAAGGAGTACAAGTTCCATGCATAAGGAAAGCACACGATTATACAAGTAGAATGCTAATGATGACAGGTGTCGGTAAAGTTCATGCAATGGCTTTTCACACATTTCGACACCCGTTACTCACTCATAAAGCGATCAGTGGTACTCGATTTAGAGTGTTTTCAAACGAGTTTCCCAAGTCATTTGGATAGCTAATCGATTGATCATCGCTTACCACAACATGGAAGCGGCAAGGAGGAAGTGAAGAATCGTTAGCTCAAGTGGATTTTTTAAAAACAATCGATCAATCGTGAATGATCGGTGAATCACGCTCGATGAGTCTCTTTGTGCCTATCATCGCATTTAAGACCCCTATCGGCACTTCTCGTTATGGAGTAGTTTATGGCAACGCTTTTCATTTATATGTCACGCTTGACAATAAGGCATATTGTGGGGGTGAAGGTACTAAATATGAATGCTAGGCTTGTAGCTTTAGAAAGAAAGTGCCAATTACTAGAGTTGGAGGAGTACAAGTTCCATGCATATGAAAGCACACGATTATACAAGTAGAATGCTAATGATGCGAGGTGCTTGGTAAAGTTCATGCAATGGCTTTTCACACATTTCGACACCCGTCACTCGGTCATAAGCGATCGGGGTACTCGATTTAGAGTGTTTTCAAACGAGTTTCCCAAGTCATTTGGATAGCTAATCGATTGATCATCGCTTACCCAACATGGAAGCGGCAAGGAGGAAGTGAAGAATCGTTAGCTCAAGTGGATTTTTTAAAAACAATCGATCAATCCGTGAATGATCGGTGAATCACGCTCGATGAGTCTCTTGGTGCCTATCATCGCATTTAAGACCCTATCGGCACTTCTCGTTATGGAGTAGTTTATGGCAACGCTTTTCATTTATATGTCACGCTTGACAATAAGGCATATTGTGGGGGTGAAGGTACTAAATATGAATGCTAGGCTTGTAGCTTTAGAAAGAAAGTGCCAATTACTAGAGTTGGAGGAGTACAAGTTCCATGCATATGAAAGCACACGATTATACAAGTAGAATGCTAATGATGCAGAGGTGCTTGGTAAAGTTCATGCAATGGCTTTTCACACATTTCGACACCCGTCACTCGGTCATAAGCGATCGGGGTACTCGATTTAGAGTGTTTTCAAACGAGTTTCCCAAGTCATTTGGATAGCTAATCGATTGATCATCGCTTACCGCAACATGGAAGCGGCAAGGAGGAAGTGAAGAATCGTTAGCTCAAGTGGATTTTTTAAAAACAATCGATCAATCCGTGAATGATGGTGAATCACGCTCGATGAGTCTCTTGGTGCCTATCATGCATTTAAGACCCCTATCGGCACTTCTCGTTATGGAGTAGTTTATGGCAACGCTTTTCATTTATATGTCACGCTTGACAATAAGGCATATTGTGGGGGTGAAGGTACTAAATATGAATGCTAGGCTTGTAGCTTTAGAAAGAAAGTGCCAATTACTAGAGTTGGAGGAGTACAAGTTCCATGCATATGAAAGCACACGATTATACAAGTAGAATGCTAATGATGCGAGTGTGGTAAAGTTCATGCAATGGCTTTTCACACATTTCGACACCCGTCACTCGGTCATAAGCGATCGGGGTACTCGATTTAGAGTGTTTTCAAATGAGTTTCCCAAGTCATTTGGATAGCTAATCGATTGATCATCGCTTACCAACATGGAAGCGGCAAGGAGGAAGTGAAGAATCGTTAGCTCAAGTGGATTTTTTAAAAACAATCGATCAATCGTGAATGATCGGTGAATCACGCTCGATGAGTCTCTTGGTGCCTATCATCTGCATTTAAGACTCCTATCGGCACTTCTCGTTATGGAGTAGTTTATGGCAACGCTTTTCATTTATATGTCACGCTTGACAATAAGGCATATTGTGGGGGTGAAGGTACTAAATATGAATGCTAGGCTTGTAGCTTTAGAAAGAAAGTGCCAATTACTAGAGTTGGAGGAGTACAAGTTCCATGCATATGAAAGCACACGATTATACAAGTAGAATGCTAATGATGCGAGGTCTTGGTAAAGTTCATGCAATGGCTTTTCACACATTTCGACACCCGTCACTCGGTCATAAGCGATCGGGGTACTCGGATTTAGAGTGTTTTCAAACGAGTTTCCCAAGTCATTTGGATAGCTAATCGATTGATCATCGCTTACCGCAACATGGAAGCGGCAAGGAGGAAGTGAAGAATCGTTAGCTCAAGTGGATTTTTTAAAACAATCGATCAATCGTGAATGACGGTGAATCACGCTCGATGAGTCTCTTGGTGCCTATCATCGCATTTAAGACCCCTATCGGCACTTCTCGTTATGGAGTAGTTTATGGCAACGCTTTTCATTTATATGTCACGCTTGACAATAAGGCATATTGTGGGGGTGAAGGTACTAAATATGAATGCTAGGCTTGTAGCTTTAGAAAGAAAGTGCCAATTACTAGAGTTGGAGGAGTACAAGTTCCATGCATATGAAAGCACACGATTATACAAGTAGAATGCTAATGATGCGAGAGGTCTTGGTAAAGTTCATGCAATGGCTTTTCACACATTTCGACACCCGTCACTCGGTCATAAGCGATCGGGGTACTCGATTTAGAGTGTTTTCAAACGAGTTTCCCAAGTCATTTGGATAGCTAATCGATTGATCATCGCTTACCACCAACATGGAAGCGGCAAGGAGGAAGTGAAGAATCGTTAGCTCAAGTGGATTTTTTTAAAACAATCGATCAATCCGTGAATGACGGTGAATCACGCTCGATGAGTCTCTTGGTGCCTATCATCGCATTTAAGACCCCTATCGGCACTTCTCGTTATGGAGTAGTTTATGGCAACGCTTTTCATTTATATGTCACGCTTGACAATAAGGCATATTGTGGGGGTGAAGGTACTAAATATGAATGCTAGGCTTGTAGCTTTAGAAAGAAAGTGCCAATTACTAGAGTTGGAGGAGTACAAGTTCCATGCATATGAAAGCACACGATTATACAAGTAGAATGCTAATGATGCGAGGTGCTTGGTAAAGTTCATGCAATGGCTTTTCACACATTTCGACACCCGTCACTCGGTCATAAGCGATCGGGGTACTCGATTTAGAGTGTTTTCAAACGAGTTTCCCAAGTCATTTGGATAGCTAATCGATTGATCATCGCTTACCGCAACATGGAAGCGGCAAGGAGGAAGTGAAGAATCGTTAGCTCAAGTGGATTTTTTAAAAACAATCGATCAATCGTGAATGACGGTGAATCACGCTCGATGAGTCTCTTGGTGCCTATCATCGCATTTAAGACCCCTATCGGCACTTCTCGTTATGGAGTAGTTTATGGCAACGCTTTTCATTTATATGTCACGCTTGACAATAAGGCATATTGTGGGGGTGAAGGTACTAAATATGAATGCTAGGCTTGTAGCTTTAGAAAGAAAGTGCCAATTACTAGAGTTGGAGGAGTACAAGTTCCATGCATATGAAAGCACACGATTATACAAGTAGAATGCTAATGATGCGAGTGTGGTAAAGTTCATGCAATGGCTTTTCACACATTTCGACACCCGTCACTCGGTCATAAGCGATCAGGGTACTCAGATTTAGAGTGTTTTCAAATGAGTTTCCCAAGTCATTTGGATAGCTAATCGATTAATCATCGCTTACCAGCAACATGGAAGCGGCAAGGAGGAAGTGAAGAATCGTTAGCTCAAGTGGATTTTTTAAAAACAATCGATCAATCTGTGAATGACGGTGAATCACGCTCGATGAGTCTCTTGGTGCCTATCATCGCATTTAAGACCCCTATCGGCACTTCTCGTTATGGAGTAGTTTATGGCAACGCTTTTCATTTATATGTCACGCTTGACAATAAGGCATATTGTGGGGGTGAAGGTACTAAATATGAATGCTAGGCTTGTAGCTTTAGAAAGAAAGTGCCAATTACTAGAGTTGGAGGAGTACAAGTTCCATGCATATGAAAGCACACGATTATACAAGTAGAATGCTAATGATGCGAGTGTTGGTAAAGTTCATGCAATGGCTTTTCACACATTTCGACACCCGTCACTCGGTCATAAGCGATCGGGTACTCGGATTTAGAGTGTTTTCAAATGAGTTTCCCAAGTCATTTGGATAGCTAATCGATTGATCATCGCTTACCGCAACATGGAAGCGGCAAGGAGGAAGTGAAGAATCGTTAGCTCAAGTGGATTTTTTAAAAACAATCGATCAATCGTGAATGACGGTGAATCACGCTCGATGAGTCTCTTGGTGCCTATCATGCATTTAAGACCCCTATCGGCACTTCTCGTTATGGAGTAGTTTATGGCAACGCTTTTCATTTATATGTCACGCTTGACAATAAGGCATATTGTGGGGGTGAAGGTACTAAATATGAATGCTAGGCTTGTAGCTTTAGAAAGAAAGTGCCAATTACTAGAGTTGGAGGAGTACAAGTTCCATGCATATGAAAGCACACGATTATACAAGTAGAATGCTAATGATGCGAGGTCTTGGTAAAGTTCATGCAATGGCTTTTCACACATTTCGACACCCGTCACTCGGTCATAAGCGATCGGGGTACTCGATTTAGAGTGTTTTCAAATGAGTTTCCCAAGTCATTTGGATAGCTAATCGATTGATCATCGCTTACCGCAACATGGAAGCGGCAAGGAGGAAGTGAAGAATCGTTAGCTCAAGTGGATTTTTTAAAAACAATCGATCAATCGTGAATGACGGTGAATCACGCTCGATGAGTCTCTTGGTGCCTATCATCGCATTTAAGACCCTATCGGCACTTCTCGTTATGGAGTAGTTTATGGCAACGCTTTTCATTTATATGTCACGCTTGACAATAAGGCATATTGTGGGGGTGAAGGTACTAAATATGAATGCTAGGCTTGTAGCTTTAGAAAGAAAGTGCCAATTACTAGAGTTGGAGGAGTACAAGTTCCATGCATATGAAAGCACACGATTATACAAGTAGAATGCTAATGATGCGAGAGGTTGGTAAAGTTCATGCAATGGCTTTTCACACATTTCGACACCCGTCACTCGGTCATAAGCGATCGGGGTACTCGGATTTAGAGTGTTTTCAAACGAGTTTCCCAAGTCATTTGGATAGCTAATCGATTGATCATCGCTTACCGCAACATGGAAGCGGCAAGGAGGAAGTGAAGAATCGTTAGCTCAAGTGGATTTTTTAAAAACAATCGATCAATCGTGAATGATCGGTGAATCACGCTCGATGAGTCTCTTGGTGCCTATCATCGCATTTAAGACCCCTATCGGCACTTCTCGTTATGGAGTAGTTTATGGCAACGCTTTTCATTTATATGTCACGCTTGACAATAAGGCATATTGTGGGGGTGAAGGTACTAAATATGAATGCTAGGCTTGTAGCTTTAGAAAGAAAGTGCCAATTACTAGAGTTGGAGGAGTACAAGTTCCATGCATATGAAAGCACACGATTATACAAGTAGAATGCTAATGATGCGAGGTGTTGGTAAAGTTCATGCAATGGCTTTTCACACATTTCGACACCCGTCACTCGGTCATAAGCGATCGGGTACTCGGATTTAGAGTGTTTTCAAACGAGTTTCCCAAGTCATTTGGATAGCTAATCGATTGATCATCGCTTACCGCAACATGGAAGCGGCAAGGAGGAAGTGAAGAATCGTTAGCTCAAGTGGATTTTTTAAAAACAATCGATCAATCGTGAATGACGGTGAATCACGCTCGATGAGTCTCTTGGTGCCTATCATCGCATTTAAGACCCCTATCGGCACTTCTCGTTATGGAGTAGTTTATGGCAACGCTTTTCATTTATATGTCACGCTTGACAATAAGGCATATTGTGGGGGTGAAGGTACTAAATATGAATGCTAGGCTTGTAGCTTTAGAAAGAAAGTGCCAATTACTAGAGTTGGAGGAGTACAAGTTCCATGCATATGAAAGCACACGATTATACAAGTAGAATGCTAATGATGCGAGGTGTTGGTAAAGTTCATGCAATGGCTTTTCACACATTTCGACACCCGTCACTCGGTCATAAGCGATCGGGGTACTCGGATTTAGAGTGTTTTCAAATGAGTTTCCCAAGTCATTTGGATAGCTAATCGATTGATCATCGCTTACCACCAACATGGAAGCGGCAAGGAGGAAGTGAAGAATCGTTAGCTCAAGTGGATTTTTTAAAAACAATCGATCAATCCGTGAATGATCGGTGAATCACGCTCGATGAGTCTCTTGGTGCCTATCATCGCATTTAAGACCCTATCGGCACTTCTCGTTATGGAGTAGTTTATGGCAACGCTTTTCATTTATATGTCACGCTTGACAATAAGGCATATTGTGGGGGTGAAGGTACTAAATATGAATGCTAGGCTTGTAGCTTTAGAAAGAAAGTGCCAATTACTAGAGTTGGAGGAGTACAAGTTCCATGCATATGAAAGCACACGATTATACAAGTAGAATGCTAATGATGCGAGGTGTTGGTAAAGTTCATGCAATGGCTTTTCACACATTTCGACACCCGTCACTCGGTCATAAGCGATCGGGGTACTCGGATTTAGAGTGTTTTCAAACGAGTTTCCCAAGTCATTTGGATAGCTAATCGATTGATCATCGCTTACCGCAACATGGAAGCGGCAAGGAGGAAGTGAAGAATCGTTAGCTCAAGTGGATTTTTTAAAAACAATCGATCAATCCGTGAATGATCGGTGAATCACGCTCGATGAGTCTCTTGGTGCCTATCATCGCATTTAAGACCCCTATCGGCACTTCTCGTTATGGAGTAGTTTATGGCAACGCTTTTCATTTATATGTCACGCTTGACAATAAGGCATATTGTGGGGGTGAAGGTACTAAATATGAATGCTAGGCTTGTAGCTTTAGAAAGAAAGTGCCAATTACTAGAGTTGGAGGAGTACAAGTTCCATGCATATGAAAGCACACGATTATACGAGTAGAATGCTAATGATGCGAGGTGTTGGTAAAGTTCATGCAATGGCTTTTCACACATTTCGACACCCGTCACTCGGTCATAAGCGATCGGGGTACTCGATTTAGAGTGTTTTCAAACGAGTTTCCCAAGTCATTTGGATAGCTAATCGATTGATCATCGCTTACCGCAACATGGAAGCGGCAAGGAGGAAGTGAAGAATCGTTAGCTCAAGTGGATTTTTAAAAACAATCGATCAATCCGTGAATGATCGGTGAATCACGCTCGATGAGTCTCTTGGTGCCTATCATGCATTTAAGACCCCTATCGGCACTTCTCGTTATGGAGTAGTTTATGGCAACGCTTTTCATTTATATGTCACGCTTGACAATAAGGCATATTGTGGGGGTGAAGGTACTAAATATGAATGCTAGGCTTGTAGCTTTAGAAAGAAAGTGCCAATTACTAGAGTTGGAGGAGTACAAGTTCCATGCATATGAAAGCACACGATTATACAAGTAGAATGCTAATGATGCGAGGTGTTGGTAAAGTTCATGCAATGGCTTTTCACACATTTCGACACCCGTCACTCGGTCATAAGCGATCGGGGTACTCGGATTTAGAGTGTTTTCAAACGAGTTTCCCAAGTCATTTGGATAGCTAATCGATTGATCATCGCTTACCGCAACATGGAAGCGGCAAGGAGGAAGTGAAGAATCGTTAGCTCAAGTGGATTTTTTAAAAACAATCGATCAATCCGTGAATGATCGGTGAATCACGCTCGATGAGTCTCTTGGTGCCTATCATCGCATTTAAGACCCCTATCGGCACTTCTCGTTATGGAGTAGTTTATGGCAACGCTTTTCATTTATATGTCACGCTTGACAATAAGGCATATTGTGGGGGTGAAGGTACTAAATATGAATGCTAGGCTTGTAGCTTTAGAAAGAAAGTGCCAATTACTAGAGTTGGAGGAGTACAAGTTCCATGCATATGAAAGCACACGATTATACAAGTAGAATGCTAATGATGCAGAGTGTTGGTAAAGTTCATGCAATGGCTTTTCACACATTTCGACACCCGTCACTCGGTCATAAGCGATCGGGGTACTCGGATTTAGAGTGTTTTCAAACGAGTTTCCCAAGTCATTTGGATAGCTAATCGATTGATCATCGCTTACCGCAACATGGAAGCGGCAAGGAGGAAGTGAAGAATCGTTAGCTCAAGTGGATTTTTTAAAAACAATCGATCAATCCGTGAATGATCGGTGAATCACGCTCGATGAGTCTCTTGGTGCCTATCATCGCATTTAAGACCCCTATCGGCACTTCTCGTTATGGAGTAGTTTATGGCAACGCTTTTCATTTATATGTCACGCTTGACAATAAGGCATATTGTGGGGGTGAAGGTACTAAATATGAATGCTAGGCTTGTAGCTTTAGAAAGAAAGTGCCAATTACTAGAGTTGGAGGAGTACAAGTTCCATGCATATGAAAGCACACGATTATACAAGTAGAATGCTAATGATGCGAGGTGTTGGTAAAGTTCATGCAATGGCTTTTCACACATTTCGACACCCGTCACTCGGTCATAAGCGATCGGGTACTCGGATTTAGAGTGTTTTCAAACGAGTTTCCCAAGTCATTTGGATAGCTAATCGATTGATCATCGCTTACCCGCAACATGGAAGCGGCAAGGAGGAAGTGAAGAATCGTTAGCTCAAGTGGATTTTTAAAAACAATCGATCAATCCGTGAATGATCGGTGAATCACGCTCGATGAGTCTCTTGGTGCCTATCATCGCATTTAAGACCCCTATCGGCACTTCTCGTTATGGAGTAGTTTATGGCAACGCTTTTCATTTATATGTCACGCTTGACAATAAGGCATATTGTGGGGGTGAAGGTACTAAATATGAATGCTAGGCTTGTAGCTTTAGAAAGAAAGTGCCAATTACTAGAGTTGGAGGAGTACAAGTTCCATGCATATGAAAGCACACGATTATACAAGTAGAATGCTAATGATGCGAGTGTTGGTAAAGTTCATGCAATGGCTTTTCACACATTTCGACACCCGTCACTCGGTCATAAGCGATCGGGGTACTCGGATTTAGAGTGTTTTCAAACGAGTTTCCCAAGTCATTTGGATAGCTAATCGATTGATCATCGCTTACCCAACATGGAAGCGGCAAGGAGGAAGTGAAGAATCGTTAGCTCAAGTGGATTTTTAAAAACAATCGATCAATCCGTGAATTCGGTGAATCACGCTCGATGAGTCTCTTGGTGCCTATCATGCATTTAAGACCCCTATCGGCACTTCTCGTTATGGAGTAGTTTATGGCAACGCTTTTCATTTATATGTCACGCTTGACAATAAGGCATATTGTGGGGGTGAAGGTACTAAATATGAATGCTAGGCTTGTAGCTTTAGAAAGAAAGTGCCAATTACTAGAGTTGGAGGAGTACAAGTTCCATGCATATGAAAGCACACGATTATACAAGTAGAATGCTAATGATGCGAGGTGTTGGTAAAGTTCATGCAATGGCTTTTCACACATTTCGACACCCGTCACTCGGTCATAAGCGATCGGGTACTCGGATTTAGAGTGTTTTCAAATGAGTTTCCCAAGTCATTTGGATAGCTAATCGATTGATCATCGCTTACCGCAACATGGAAGCGGCAAGGAGGAAGTGAAGAATCGTTAGCTCAAGTGAATTTTTAATAACAATCGATTAAACTGTGAATGATCGGTGAATCACGATCGATGGAGTCTCTTGGTGCCTATCATCTCCATTTAGGACTCTCTATCTACACTTCTCGTTATGGAGTAGTTTATGGCAACGCATTTCATTTATATGTCACGCTTGACAATAAGGCATATTGTGGGGGTGAAGGTACTAAATATGAATGCTAAGCTTGTAGCTTTAGAAAGAAAGTGCCAATTACTAGAGTTGGAGGAGTACAAGTTCCATGCATATGAAAGCACACGATTATACAAGTAGAATTCTAATGATGCTAGGTGCCCCTAAAGTTCATGCAATGGCTTTTCACACATTTCGACACCCGTAACTCGGCCATAAGCGATCAAAGTACTCGCATTTAGAGTGTTTTCAAATGAGTTTCCCAAGTCATTTGGATAGCTAATCGATTGATCATCGCTTACTGAAGAATATGGAAGCGGCAAGGAGGAAGTGAAGAATCGTTAGCTCAAGTGGATTTTTTTAATAACAATCGATTAATCTCGTGAATGATCGGTGAATCACGCTCGATGAGTCTCTCGGTGCCTATCATCCGCATTTAGGACCCCTATTGGCACTTCTCGTTATGGAGTAGTTTATGGCAACGCATTTCATTTATATGTCACGCTTGACAATAAGGCATATTGTGGGGGTGAAGGTACTAAATATGAATGCTAGGTTGTAGCTTTAGAAAGAAAGTGCCAATTACTAGAGTTGGAGGAGTACAAGTTCCATGCATATGAAAGCACACAATTATACAAGTAGAATTCTAATGATGCAGAGGTGCGGTAAAGTTCATTCAATGGCTTTTCACACATTTCGACACCCGTAACTCACTATAAGCGATCAGGGTACTCGCATTTAGAGTGTTTTCAAATGAGTTTCCCAAGTCATTTGGATAGCTAATCGAATGATTATCGCTTACCAGCAATATGGAAGCGGTATGAGGAAGTGAAGAATCGTTAGCTCAAGTGGATTTTTTTTAAAAACAATCGATCAATCCGTGAATGATCGGAATCAAGCTCGATGAGTCTCTTGGTGCCTATCATCTGCATTTAAGACTCCTATCTACACTTCTCGTTATGGAGTAGTTTATCGCAACGCTTTTCATTTATATGTCACGCTTGACAATAAGGCATATCGTGGGGGTGAAGGTTACTAAATATGAATGCTGGGCTTGTAGCTTTAGAAAGAAAGTGCTAATTACCGGAGTTGGAGGAGTACAAGTTCCGTGCATATGAAAGCACACGATTATACAAGTAGAATGCTAATGATGTAGAGGTGTTGGTAAAGTTCATGCAATGGCTTTTCACACATTTCGACACCCGTCACCACCATAAGCGATCATGGTACTCGCATTTAGAGTGTTTTCAAACGAGATTCCCAAGTCATTTGGATAGCTAATCGATTGATCATCGATTACCGCAACATGGAAGCGGCAAGGAGGGACGTGAAGAATCGTTAGCTCAAGTGGAGTTTTTTTTAGAAACAATCGATGAATCGTGAATGACCGGTGAATCACGCTCGATGAGTCTCTGGTGCCTATCATCCGCATTTAAGACCCCTATCGCACTTCTCGTTATGGAGTAGTTTATGGCAACGCTTTTCATCTATATGTCACGCTTGACAATAAGGCATATTGTGGGGGTGAAGGTACTAAATATGAATGCTAGGCTTGTAGGTTTAGAAAGAAAGTGCCAATTACTAGAGTTGGAGGAGTACAAGTTCCATGCATATGAAAGCACACGATTATACAAGTAGAATCTAATGATGCAGGTGCTGGTAAAGTTAATGCAATGGCTTTTCACACATTTCGACACCCGTAACTCGCTCATAAGCGATCGGTACCGTATTTAGTGTTTTCAAATGAGTTTCCCAAGTCATTTGGATAGCTAATCGATTGATCATCGCTTACCGCAACATGGAAGCGGCAAGGAGGAAGTGAAGAATCGTTAGCTCAAGTGGATTTTTTTAATAACAATCGATTAATCTGTGAATGACTGGTGAATCACGCTCGATGAGTCTCTTGGTGCCTATCATCTCCATTTAGGACCCCTATCTACACTTCTCGTTATGGAGTAGTTTATGGCAACGCATTTCATTTATATGTCACGCTTGACAATAAGGCATATCGTGGGGGTGAAGGTACTAAATATGAATGCTAAGCTTGTAGCTTTAGAAAGAAAGTGCCAATTACTAGAGTTGGAGGAGTACAAGTTCCATGCATATGAAAGCACACGATTATACAAGTAGAATTCTAATGATGCAGAGGTGCCGGTAAAGTTCATGCAATGGCTTTTCACACATTTCGACACCCGTAACTACCATAAGCGATTAGGTACTCGTATTTAGAGTGTTTTCAAATGAGTTTCCCAAGTCATTTGGATAGCTAATCGATTGATCATCGCTTACCCACGCAACATGGAAGCGGCAAGGAGGAAGTGAAGAATCGTTAGCTCAAGTGGATTTTTTAATAACAATCGATTAATCTGTGAATGATCGGTGAATCACGCTCGATGAGTCTCTGTGCCTATCATCCGCATTTAGGACCCCTATCCGCACTTCTCGTTATGGAGTAGTTTATGCAACGCATTTCATTTATATGTCACGCTTTGACAATAAGGCATAATGTGGGGGTGAAGGTACTAAATATGAATGCTAAGCTTGTAGCTTTAGAAAGAAAGTGCCAATTACTAGAGTTGGAGGAGTACAAGTTCCATGCATATGAAAGCACACAATTATACAAGTAGAATTCTAATGATGCAGGTGCCGGTAAAGTTCATGCAATGGCTTTTCACACATTTCGACACCCGTAACTCACCATAAGCGATCAGGGTACTCGCATTTAGAGTGTTTTCAAATGAGTTTCCCAAGTCATTTGGATAGCTAATCGATTGATTATCGCTTACCGCAACATGGAAGCGGCAAGGAGGAAGTGAAGAATCGTTAGCTCAAGTGGATTTTTTTAATAACAATCGATCAATCCGTGAATGATCGGTGAATCACGCTCGATGAGTCTCTTGGTGCCTATCATCTCCATTTAGGACCCCCATCGACACTTCTCGTTATGGAGTAGTTTATGGCAACGCATTTCATTTATATGTCACGCTTTGACACATGTGTGTATTATGGGGTGAAGAGTACTAAATATGAATGCTAGGCTTGTAGCTTTAGAAAGAAAGTGCCAATTACTAGAGTTGGAGGAGTACAAGTTCCAGTGCATATGAAAGCACACGATTATACAAGTAGAATGCTAATGATGCAGAGGTGTTGGTAAAGTTCATGCAATGGCTTTTCACACATTTCGACACCCGCTACCTAGGCCCACAAGCGATTAGGTACTCGCATAGAGAGTGTTTTCAAATGAGTTTCCCAAGTCATTTGGATAGCTAATCGATTGATCATCGCCTACCAGAATATGGAAGCGGTATGGAGGAAGTGAAGAATCGTTACCTCAAGTGGATTTTTTTAAAAACAATCGATTAATACGTGAATGATCAGTGAATCAAGCTCGATGAGTCTCTTGGTGCCTATCATCTCCATTTAAGACTCACTCGCAAGCTTATGGAGTAGTTTATGCAACGCATTTCATTTATATGTCACGCTTGACAATAAGGCATATCGTGGGGGTGAAGGTACTAAATATGAATGCTGAGCTTGTAGCTTTAGAAAGAAAGTGCTAATTACCGGAGTTGGAGGAGTACAAGTTCCATGCATACGAAAGCACACAATTATACAAGTAGAATTCTAATGATGCGTAGGTGTGGTAAAGTTCATGCAATGGCTTTTCACACATTTCGACACCCGTAACTCACTCATAAGTGATCAAGGTTCTCGTATTTAGAGTGTTTTCAAATGAGTTTCCCAAGTTATTTGATAGCTAATCGATTGATTATCGCTTACCACAAAGAACATGGAAGCGGCAAGGAGGAAGTGAAGAATCGTTAGCTCAAGTGGATTTTTTTTTTTAATAACAATCGATTAATCCGTGAATGATCGGTGAATCACGCTCGATGAGTCTTTGGTGCCTATCATCTACATTTAGGACCGCTATCCCACTTCGTTACGGAGTAGTTTATGGCAACGCATTTCATTTATATGTCACGCTTGACAATAAGGCATATTGGGGGGGTGAAGGTACTAAATATGAATGTTAGGCTTGTAGCTTTAGAAAGAAAGTGCCAATTACTAGAGTTGGAGGAGTACAAGTTCCATGCATATGAAAGCACACGATTATACAAGTAGAATGCTAATGATGCAGAGGTGTTGGTAAAGTTCATGCAATGGCTTTTCACACATTTCGACACCCGTAACTCACTATAAGCGATTAGGTACTCTGCGATTTAGAAAGTGTTTTCAAATGAGTTTCCCAAGTCATTTGGATAGCTAATCGATTGATCATCGCCTACCCGCAATATGGAAGCGGCAAGGAGGAAGTGAAGAATCGCAGCTCAAGTGGACTTTTTTAAAAATAACGATGCAATCCGTGAATGACTGTGAATCTCCTCAAGCTCATGGAGTCTCTTGCAGCTTCATCATCTCCATTTAAGACTCCTATCGGCACTTCTCGTTATGGAGTAGTTTATTGCAACGCTTTTCATTTATATGTCACGCTTGACAATAAGGCATATTGTGGGGGTGAAGTTACTAAATATGAATGTTGGGCTTGTATTTAGAAAGAAAGTGCTAATTAATGGAGTTGGAGGAGTACAAGTCTCCATGAAAGCATTACCAATAAGTACAAGCAGAATGCTAATGATGTAGAGGTGTTGGTAAAGTTCATGCAATGGCTTTTCACACATTTCGACACCCGTCACTCGCTCATAAGCGATCAAAATGATTTCGAGCGCTAAACGAGCTTCCTCTAAGTCATTTGGATAGCTAACGATTGATCATCGCTTACCAAGAAACATGGAAGCTGCAAGGAGGAAGTGAAGAATCGTTAGCTCAAGTGATTTTTTAAAAAACAATCGATCAATCCGTGAATGATCGGTGAATCACGCTCGATGGAAGTCTCTTGGTGCCTATCATCTACATTTAGGACCCCTATTCGCACTTCTCTTTATGGAGTAGTTTATGCAACACATTTCATTTATATGTCACGCTTGACAATAAGGCATATTGTGGGGGTCAGGGTACTAAATATGAATGCTAGCTTTGTAGCTTGAAAGAAAGTGCATAATTACTGGAGTTGGAGGAGTACAAGTTCCATGCATATGAAAGCACACGATTATACAAGTAGAATCTAATGATGCAGAGAATGTGGTAAAGTTCATGCAATGGCTTTTCACACATTTCGACACCCGTAACTCACCATAAGCGATTAGGATACTAGAATTTAGTGCTTTCAAATGAGTTTCCCAAGTCATTCGGATAGCTAATCGATTGATCATCGCTTACCAACAACATGGAAGCGGCAAGGAGGAAGTGAAGAATCGTTAGCTCAAGTGGATTTTTTAATAACAATCGATTAATTGGTGAATGATCGGTGAATCACGCCGATGAGTCTCTTGGTGCCTATCATCTGCATTTAGGACGCCCTATCTGCACTTCTTGTTATGGAGTAGTTTATGGCAACGCATTTCATTTATATGTCACGCTTGACAATAAGGCATATCGTGGGGGCGAAGGTACTAAATATGAATGCTAGGCTTTGTAGCTTTAGAAAGAAAGTGCCAATTACTAGAGTTGGAGGAGTACAAGTTCCATGCATATGAAAGCACACGATTATACAAGTAGAATCTAATGATGCAGGTGCTGGTAAAGTTCATGCAATGGCTTTTCACACATTTCGACACCCGTCACTCGCCCATAAGCGATCGTGGGGTACTACGCATTTGGAGTGTTTTCAAATGAGTTTCCCAAGTCATTTGGATAGCTAATCGATTGATCATCGCTTCCCGCAATATGGAAGCGGCAAGGAGGAAGTGAAGAATCGTTAGCTCAAGTGGATTTTTTTATAACAATCGATCAATCTGTGAATGATCGGTGAATCACGCTCGATGAGTCTCTTGGTGCCTATCATCTGCATTTAAGACCCCTATCGGCACTTGTCTTTATGGAGTGTTTATGGCAACGCATTTCATTTATATGTCACGCTTGACAATAAGGCATATTGTGGGGGTGAAGGTACTAAATATGAATGCTGGGCTTGTAGCTTTAGAAAGAAAGTGCCAATTACCGGAGTTGAGGAGTACAAGTTCCATGCATATGAAAGCACACGATTATACAAGTAGAATGCTAATGATGTAGTAGGTGTTGGTAAAGTTCATGCAATGGCTTTTCACACATTTCGACACCCGTCACTCGCTCATAAGCGATCGTGGTACTCGCATTTAGAGTGTTTTCAAACGAGTTTCCCAAGTCATTTGGATAGCTAATCGATTGATCATCGCTTACCTCGCAATATGGAAGCCGCAAGGAGGAAGTGAAGAATCGTTAGCTCAAGTGGACTTTTTAAAAACAATCGATCAATCCATGAATGATCGGTGAATCACGCTCGATGAGTCTCTTGGTGCCTATCATCTCCATTTAGGACTCCTATCGACACTTCTCGTTATGGAGGTAGTTTATGGCAACGCATTTCATTTATATGTCACGCTCGACAATAAGGCATATTGTGGGGGTGAAGGTACTAAATATGAATGCTGGGCTTGTAGCTTTAGAAAGAAAGTGCCAATTACCGGAGTTGGAGGAGTACAAGTTCCATGCATATGAAAGCACACGATTATACAAGAGGAATTCTAATGATGCAGAGGTGTTGGTAAAGTTCACGCAATGGCTTTTCACACATTTCGACACCCGTCACTCGGCCATAAGCGATTGTGGTACCTCGATTTAGAGTGTTTTCAAACGAGTTTCCCAAGTCATTTGGATAGCTAATCGATTGATCATCGCTTACCAACAACATGGAAGCGGCAAGGAGGAAGTGAAGAATCGTTAGCTCAAGTGGATTTTTTTAATAACAATCGATCAATCTGTGAATGACTGGTGAATCACGCTCGATGAGTCTCTTGGTGCCTATCATCTGCATTTAGGACCCCTATCGGCACTTCTCGTTATGGAGTAGTTTATGGCAACGCATTTCATTTATATGTCACGCTTGACAATAAGGCATATTGTGGGGGTGAAGGTACTAAATATGAATGCTAAGCTTGTAGCTTTAGAAAGAAAGTGCCAATTACTAGAGTTGGAGGAGTACAAGTTCCATGCATATGAAAGCACACGATTATACAAGTAGAATTCTAATGATGCAGGTGCCGGTAAAGTTAATGCAATGGCTTTTCACACATTTCGACACCCGTAACTCACTCATAAGCGATCAAGGTACTCGCATTTAGAGTGTTTTCAAATGAGTTTCCCAAGTCATTTGGATAGCTAATCGATTAATCATCGCTTACCAAGAACATGGAAGCCGCAAGGAGGAAGTGAAGAATCGTTAGCTCAAGTGGATTTTTTTTTAATAACAATCGATCAATCCGTGAATGATCGGTGAATCACGCTCGATGAGTCTCTTGGTGCCTATCATCTACATTTAGGACCCCTATGGCACTTCTCTTTATGGAGTAGTTTATGGCAACGCATTTCATTTATATGTCACGCTTGACAATAAGGCATATTGTGGGGGTGAAGGTACTAAATATGAATGTTAGGCTTGTAGCTTTAGAAAGAAAGTGCCAATTACTAGAGTTGGAGGAGTACAAGTTCCATGCATATGAAAGCACACGATTATACAAGTAGAATGCTAATGATGCAGGTGTTGGTAAAGTTCATGCAATGGCTTTTCACACATTTCGACACCCGTCACTCGCTCATAAGCGATTAGGGTACTCATATTTGGAGTGTTTTCAAACGAGTTTCCCAAGTCATTTGGATAGCTAATCGATTGATCATCGCTTACGCAATATGGAAGCGGCAAGGAGGAAGTGAAGAATCGTTAGCTCAAGTGGACTTTTTAAAAACAATCGATGAATCCGTGAATGACCGGTGAATCAAGCTCGATGAGTCTCTCGGTGCCTATCATCTGCATTTAAGACCCTATCGGCACTTCTCGTTATGGAGTAGTTTATTGCAACGCGTTTTCATCTATATGTCACGCTCGACAATAAGGCATAATAGAGGGGGTGAAGGTACTAAATATGAATGCTAGGCTTGTAGCTTTAGAAAGAAAGTGCTAATTAATAGAGTTGGAGGAGTACAAGTTCCATGCATATGAAAGAACACGATTATACAAGTAGAATCTAATGATTAGGTGCCGGTAAAGTTAATGCAATGGCTTTTCACACATTTCGACACCCGTACTCACATAAGCGATCATGGTACTCGATTTAGAGTGTTTTCAAATGAGTTTCCCAAGTCATTTGGATAGCGAAATCGATTGATTATCGCTATACCAAGACATGGAAGCAACAAGGAGGAAGTGAAGAATCGTTAGCTCAAGTGGATTTTTTTAAAACAATCGATCAATCCGTGAATGACCTGTGAATCACGCTCGATGAGTCTTCTTGGTGCCTATCATCTACATTTAGGACCCCTATCGCACTTCTCTTTATGGAGTTTATGGCAACGCATTTCATTTATATGTCACGCTTGACAATAAGGCATATTGTGGGGGTGAAGGTACTAAATATGAATGCTAGGCTTGTAGCTTTAGAAAGAAAGTGCTAATTACTGGAGTTGGAGGAGTACAAGTTCCATGCATATGAAAGCACACGATTATACAAGTAGAATGCTAATGATGCAGAGGTGCTGGTAAAGTTCATGCAATGGCTTTTCACACATTTCGACACCCGTCACTCAGTCATAAGCGATCAGGGTACTCACATTTAGAGTGTTTTCAAACGAGTTTCCCAAGTCATTTGGATAGCGAATCGATTGATCATCGCTTACCAACAACATGGAAGCGGCAAGGAGGAAGTGAAGAATCGTTAGCTCAAGTGGATTTTTTTAAAAACAATCGATGAATCTCGTGAATGACCGGTGAATCAAGCTCGATGAGTCTCTTGGTGCCTATCATCTGCATTTAAGACTCCTATCGGCACTTCTCGTTATGGAGTAGTTTATGGCAACGCTTTTCATTTATATGTCACGCTTGACAATAAGGCATATTGTGGGGGTGAAGGTACTAAATATGAATGCTGAGCTTGTAGCTTTAGAAAGAAAGTGCTAATTACCGGAGTTGGAGGAGTACAAGTTCCATGCATATGAAAGAACACGATTATACAAGTAGAATTCTAATGATGCAGAGGTGTTGGTAAAGTTCATGCAATGGCTTTTCACACATTTCGACACCCGTAACTCACTCATAAGCGATCGTGGTACTCGCATTTAGAGTGTTTTCAAATGAGTTTCCCAAGTCATTTGGATAGCTAATCGATTGATCATCGCTTACCAAGCAACATGGAAGCGGCAAGGAGGAAGTGAAGAATCGTTAGCTCAAGTGGATTTTTTTAATAACAATCGATCAATCCGTGAATGATCGGTGAATCACGCTCGATGAGTCTCTTGGTGCCTATCATCTCGCATTTAGGACCCCTATCTGCACTTCTCGTTATGGAGTAGTTTATGGCAACGCATTTCATTTATATGTCACGCTTGACAATAAGGCATATTGTGGGGGTGAAGGTACTAAATATGAATGCTAAGTTTGTAGCTTTAGAAAGAAAGTGCCAATTACTAGAGTGGAGGAGTACAAGTTCCATGCATATGAAAGCACACGATTATACAAGTAGAATTCTAATGATGCAGAGGTGCTGGTAAAGTTCATGCAATGGCTTTTCACACATTTCGACACCCGTAACTCGCCATAAGCGATCGTGGTACTCGCATTTAGAGTGTTTTCAAACGAGATTCCCAAGTCATTTGGATAGCTAATCGATCGATCATCGCTTACCAAGAACATGGAAGCGGCAAGGAGGAAGTGAAGAATCGTTAGCTCAAGTGGAGTTTTTTAGAAACAATCGATGAATCCGTGAATGATCGGTGAATCACGCTCGATGAGTCTCTTGGTGCCTATCATCCGCATTTAAGACCCCTATCGGCACTTCTCGTTACGGAGTAGTTTATGGCAACGCTTTTCATCTATATGTCACGCTTGACAATAAGGCATATTGTGGGGGTGAAGGTACTAAATATGAATGCTAGGTTTGTAGGTTTAGAAAGAAAGTGCCAATTACTGGAGTTGGAGGAGTACAAGTTCCATGCATATGAAAGCACACGATTATACAAGTAGAATGCTAATGATGCAGGTGCTGGTAAAGTTCATGCAATGGCTTTTCACACATTTCGACACCCGTCACTCACTCATAAGCGATTGTGGTACTCGTATTTAGAGTGTTTTCAAATGAGTTTCCCAAGTCATTTGGATAGCTAATCGATTGATCATCGCTACCCGCAACATGGAAGCGGCAAGGAGGAAGTGAAGAATCGTTAGCTCAAGTGGATTTTTTAAAAACAATCGATCAATCCGTGAATGATCGGTGAATCACGCTCGATGAGTCTCTTGGTGCCTATCATCCGCATTTAAGACTCCTATCGGCACTTCTCGTTATGGAGTAGTTTATGGCAACGCATTTCATTTATATGTCACGCTTGACAATAAGGCATATTGTGGGGGTGAAGGTACTAAATATGAATGCTAGGCTTTGTAGCTTTAGAAAGAAAGTGCCAATTACTAGAGTTGGAGGAGTACAAGTTCCATGCATATGAAAGCACACGATTATACAAGTAGAATTCTAATGATGCAAGGTGCCGGTAAAGTTCATGCAATGGCTTTTCACACATTTCGACACCCGTCACTCGCCTATAAGCGATCGTGGTACTCGCATTTAGAGTGTTTTCAAACGAGTTTCCCAAGTCATTTGGATAGCTAATCGATTGATCATCGCTTACCAAAGAACATGGAAGCGGCAAGGAGGAAGTGAAGAATCGTTAGCTCAAGTGGATTTTTTTAAAAACAATCGATCAATCCGTGAATGATCGGTGAATCACGCTCGATGAGTCTCTTGGTGCCTATCATCCGCATTTAAGACCCCTATCGGCACTTCTCGTTATGGAGTAGTTTATGGCAACGCATTTCATTTATATGTCACGCTTGACAATAAGGCATATTGTGGGGGTGAAGGTACTAAATATGAATGCTAGGCTTGTAGGTTTAGAAAGAAAGTGCCAATTACTAGAGTTGGAGGAGTACAAGTTCCATGCATATGAAAGCACACGATTATACAAGTAGAATTCTAATGATGCAGAGGTGCTGGTAAAGTTCATGCAATGGCTTTTCACACATTTCGACACCCGTAACTCAGTCATAAGCGATCGGGTACTCGCATTTAGAGTGTTTTCAAACGAGTTTCCCAAGTCATTTGGATAGCTAATCGATTGATCATCGCTTACCAACAACATGGAAGCGGCAAGGAGGAAGTGAAGAATCGTTAGCTCAAGTGGATTTTTTTAATAACAATCGATCAATCCGTGAATGACCGGTGAATCACGCTCGATGAGTCTCTTGGTGCCTATCATCCGCATTTAGGACCCCTATCGGCACTTCTCTTTATGGAGTAGTTTATGGCAACGCATTTCATTTATATGTCACGCTTGACAATAAGGCATATTGTGGGGGTGAAGGTACTAAATATGAATGCTAGGCTTGTAGGTTTAGAAAGAAAGTGCCAATTACTAGAGTTGGAGGAGTACAAGTTCCATGCATATGAAAGCACACGATTATACAAGTAGAATTCTAATGATGCAGGTGTGCCGGTAAAGTTCATGCAATGGCTTTTCACACATTTCGACACCCGTCACTTAGTCATAAGCGATCGTGGTACTCGCATTTAGAGTGTTTTCAAACGAGTTTCCCAAGTCATTTGGATAGCTAATCGATTAATCATCGCTTACCAAGAACATGGAAGCGGCAAGGAGGAAGTGAAGAATCGTTAGCTCAAGTGGATTTTTTTAATAACAATCGATCAATCCGTGAATGATCGGTGAATCACGCTCGATGAGTCTCTTGGTGCCTATCATCTGCATTTAGGACCCCTATCGGCACTTCTCTTTATGGAGTAGTTTATGGCAACGCATTTCATTTATATGTCACGCTTGACAATAAGGCATATTGTGGGGGTGAAGGTACTAAATATGAATGCTAGGCTTGTAGCTTTAGAAAGAAAGTGCCAATTACTAGAGTTGGAGGAGTACAAGTTCCATGCATATGAAAGCACACGATTATACAAGTAGAATTCTAATGATGCGAGGTGCCGGTAAAGTTCATGCAATGGCTTTTCACACATTTCGACACCCGTCACTCAAATCATAAGCGATCAGGGTACTCAGATTTAGAGTGTTTTCAAACGAGATTCCCAAGTCATTTGGATAGCTAATCGATTGATCATCGATTACCAGCAACATGGAAGCGGCAAGGAGGAAGTGAAGAATCGTTAGCTCAAGTGGACTTTTTAAGAAACAATCGATGAATCCGTGAATGATCGGTGAATCACGCTCGATGAGTCTCTTGGTGCCTATCATCTGCATTTAAGACCCCTATCGGCACTTCTCGTTATGGAGTAGTTTATGGCAACGCTTTTCATCTATATGTCACGCTTGACAATAAGGCATATTGTGGGGGTGAAGGTACTAAATATGAATGCTAGGCTTGTAGGTTTAGAAAGAAAGTGCCAATTACTAGAGTTGGAGGAGTACAAGTTCCATGCATATGAAAGCACACGATTATACAAGTAGAATTCTAATGATGCAGAGGTGCCGGTAAAGTTCATGCAATGGCTTTTCACACATTTCGACACCCGTCACTTAGTCATAAGCGATCGTGGTACTCGCATTTAGAGTGTTTTCAAACGAGTTTCCCAAGTCATTTGGATAGCTAATCGATTGATCATCGCTTACCAAGAACATGGAAGCGGCAAGGAGGAAGTGAAGAATCGTTAGCTCAAGTGGATTTTTTTAATAACAATCGATCAATCCGTGAATGATCGGTGAATCACGCTCGATGAGTCTCTTGGTGCCTATCATCCGCATTTAAGACCCCTATCGCACTTCTCGTTATGGAGTAGTTTATGGCAACGCATTTCATTTATATGTCACGCTTGACAATAAGGCATATTGTGGGGGTGAAGGTACTAAATATGAATGCTAGGCTTGTAGCTTTAGAAAGAAAGTGCCAATTACTAGAGTTGGAGGAGTACAAGTTCCATGCATATGAAAGCACACGATTATACAAGTAGAATTCTAATGATGCAGAGGTGCTGGTAAAGTTCATGCAATGGCTTTTCACACATTTCGACACCCGTCACTCACTCATAAGCGATCAGTGGTACTCGATTTAGAGTGTTTTCAAACGAGATTCCCAAGTCATTTGGATAGCTAATCGATTGATCATCGATTACCAAGCAACATGGAAGCGGCAAGGAGGAAGTGAAGAATCGTTAGCTCAAGTGGATTTTTTTAATAACAATCGATGAATCTGTGAATGACTGGTGAATCACGCTCGATGAGTCTCTTGGTGCCTATCATCTGCATTTAAGACCCCTATCGGCACTTCTCGTTATGGAGTAGTTTATGGCAACGCTTTTCATGTATATGTCACGCTTGACAATAAGGCATATTGTGGGGGTGAAGGTACTAAATATGAATGCTAGGCTTGTAGGTTTAGAAAGAAAGTGCCAATTACTAGAGTTGGAGGAGTACAAGTTCCATGCATATGAAAGCACACGATTATACAAGTAGAATTCTAATGATGCAGAGGTGCTGGTAAAGTTAATGCAATGGCTTTTCACACATTTCGACACCCGTAACTCAGTCATAAGCGATCAAGGTACTCGCATTTAGAGTGTTTTCAAACGAGTTTCCCAAGTCATTTGGATAGCTAATCGATTGATCATCGCTTACCAGCAACATGGAAGCGGCAAGGAGGAAGTGAAGAATCGTTAGCTCAAGTGGATTTTTTTAATAACAATCGATCAATCTGTGAATGACTGGTGAATCACGCTCGATGAGTCTCTTGGTGCCTATCATCTCGCATTTAGGACCCCTATCGGCACTTCTCTTTATGGAGTAGTTTATGGCAACGCATTTCATTTATATGTCACGCTTGACAATAAGGCATATTGTGGGGGTGAAGGTACTAAATATGAATGCTAGGCTTGTAGCTTTAGAAAGAAAGTGCCAATTACTAGAGTTGGAGGAGTACAAGTTCCATGCATATGAAAGCACACGATTATACAAGTAGAATTCTAATGATGCAGAGGTGCTGGTAAAGTTCATGCAATGGCTTTTCACACATTTCGACACCCGTCACTCACCATAAGCGATCAGGGTACTCGCATTTAGAGTGTTTTCAAACGAGATTCCCAAGTCATTTGGATAGCTAATCGATTGATCATCGATTACCAAGAACATGGAAGCGGCAAGGAGGAAGTGAAGAATCGTTAGCTCAAGTGGACTTTTTAAGAAACAATCGATGAATCCGTGAATGATCGGTGAATCACGCTCAATGAGTCTCTTGGTGCCTATCATCCGCATTTAAGACCCCTATCGGCACTTCTCGTTATGGAGTAGTTTATGGCAACGCTTTTCATGTATATGTCACGCTTGACAATAAGGCATATTGTGGGGGTGAAGGTACTAAATATGAATGCTAGGCTTGTAGGTTTAGAAAGAAAGTGCCAATTACTAGAGTTGGAGGAGTACAAGTTCCATGCATATGAAAGCACACGATTATACAAGTAGAATTCTAATGATGCAGGGTGCCGGTAAAGTTCATGCAATGGCTTTTCACACATTTCGACACCCGTCACTTAGTCATAAGCGATCGTGGTACTCGCATTTAGAGTGTTTTCAAATGAGTTTCCCAAGTCATTTGGATAGCTAATCGATTGATCATCGCTTACCAGCAACATGGAAGCGGCAAGGAGGAAGTGAAGAATCGTTAGCTCAAGTGGATTTTTTTAATAACAATCGATCAATCTGTGAATGACTGGTGAATCACGCTCGATGAGTCTCTTGGTGCCTATCATCTGCATTTAAGACCCCTATCGGCACTTCTCGTTATGGAGTAGTTTATGGCAACGCATTTCATTTATATGTCACGCTTGACAATAAGGCATATTGTGGGGGTGAAGGTACTAAATATGAATGCTAGGCTTGTAGGTTTAGAAAGAAAGTGCCAATTACTAGAGTTGGAGGAGTACAAGTTCCATGCATATGAAAGCACACGATTATACAAGTAGAATTCTAATGATGCAGGTGCCGGTAAAGTTCATGCAATGGCTTTTCACACATTTCGACACCCGTCACTCAGTCATAAGCGATCAGGGTACTCAGATTTAGAGTGTTTTCAAACGAGATTCCCAAGTCATTTGGATAGCTAATCGATTGATCATCGCTTACCAGCAACATGGAAGCGGCAAGGAGGAAGTGAAGAATCGTTAGCTCAAGTGGATTTTTTTAATAACAATCGATGAATCTGTGAATGACTGGTGAATCACGCTCGATGAGTCTCTTGGTGCCTATCATCTGCATTTAAGACCCCTATCGGCACTTCTCGTTATGGAGTAGTTTATGGCAACGCTTTTCATGTATATGTCACGCTTGACAATAAGGCATATTGTGGGGGTGAAGGTACTAAATATGAATGCTAGGCTTGTAGGTTTAGAAAGAAAGTGCCAATTACTAGAGTTGGAGGAGTACAAGTTCCATGCATATGAAAGCACACGATTATACAAGTAGAATTCTAATGATGCAGAGGTGCCGGTAAAGTTCATGCAATGGCTTTTCACACATTTCGACACCCGTAACTTAGTCATAAGCGATCAGGGTACTCGCATTTAGAGTGTTTTCAAATGAGTTTCCCAAGTCATTTGGATAGCTAATCGATTAATCATCGCTTACCAAGCAACATGGAAGCGGCAAGGAGGAAGTGAAGAATCGTTAGCTCAAGTGGATTTTTTTAATAACAATCGATCAATCCGTGAATGACTGGTGAATCACGCTCGATGAGTCTCTTGGTGCCTATCATCTGCATTTAGGACCCCTATCGGCACTTCTCTTTATGGAGTAGTTTATGGCAACGCATTTCATTTATATGTCACGCTTGACAATAAGGCATATTGTGGGGGTGAAGGTACTAAATATGAATGCTAGGCTTGTAGCTTTAGAAAGAAAGTGCCAATTACTAGAGTTGGAGGAGTACAAGTTCCATGCATATGAAAGCACACGATTATACAAGTAGAATTCTAATGATGCAGAGGTGCTGGTAAAGTTCATGCAATGGCTTTTCACACATTTCGACACCCGTCACTCACTCATAAGCGATCGTGGTACTCGCATTTAGAGTGTTTTCAAATGAGTTTCCCAAGTCATTTGGATAGCTAATCGATTGATCATCGCTTACCAAGCAACATGGAAGCGGCAAGGAGGAAGTGAAGAATCGTTAGCTCAAGTGGATTTTTTTAAAAACAATCGATGAATCCGTGAATGATCGGTGAATCACGCTCGATGAGTCTCTTGGTGCCTATCATCCGCATTTAAGACCCCTATCGGCACTTCTCGTTATGGAGTAGTTTATGGCAACGCTTTTCATGTATATGTCACGCTTGACAATAAGGCATATTGTGGGGGTGAAGGTACTAAATATGAATGCTAGGCTTGTAGGTTTAGAAAGAAAGTGCCAATTACTAGAGTTGGAGGAGTACAAGTTCCATGCATATGAAAGCACACGATTATACAAGTAGAATTCTAATGATGCAGAGGTGCCGGTAAAGTTCATGCAATGGCTTTTCACACATTTCGACACCCGTCACTTAGTCATAAGCGATCAGTGGTACTCGCATTTAGAGTGTTTTCAACCGAGTTTCCCAAGTCATTTGGATAGCTAATCGATTAATCATCGCTTACCAAGAACATGGAAGCGGCAAGGAGGAAGTGAAGAATCGTTAGCTCAAGTGGATTTTTTTAATAACAATCGATCAATCCGTGAATGACTGGTGAATCACGCTCGATGAGTCTCTTGGTGCCTATCATCTGCATTTAGGACCCCTATCGGCACTTCTCTTTATGGAGTAGTTTATGGCAACGCATTTCATTTATATGTCACGCTTGACAATAAGGCATATTGTGGGGGTGAAGGTACTAAATATGAATGCTAGGCTTGTAGCTTTAGAAAGAAAGTGCCAATTACTAGAGTTGGAGGAGTACAAGTTCCATGCATATGAAAGCACACGATTATACAAGTAGAATTCTAATGATGCAGAGGTGCTGGTAAAGTTCATGCAATGGCTTTTCACACATTTCGACACCCGTCACTCACTCATAAGCGATCGTGGTACTCGCATTTAGAGTGTTTTCAAACGAGATTCCCAAGTCATTTGGATAGCTAATCGATTGATCATCGATTACCAAGAAACATGGAAGCGGCAAGGAGGAAGTGAAGAATCGTTAGCTCAAGTGGAGTTTTTTAGAAACAATCGATGAATCTCGTGAATGATCGGTGAATCACGCTCGATGAGTCTCTTGGTGCCTATCATCCGCATTTAAGACCCCTATCGGCACTTCTCGTTATGGAGTAGTTTATGGCAACGCTTTTCATGTATATGTCACGCTTGACAATAAGGCATATTGTGGGGGTGAAGGTACTAAATATGAATGCTAGGCTTGTAGGTTTAGAAAGAAAGTGCCAATTACTAGAGTTGGAGGAGTACAAGTTCCATGCATATGAAAGCACACGATTATACAAGTAGAATTCTAATGATGCAGAGGTGCTGGTAAAGTTCATGCAATGGCTTTTCACACATTTCGACACCCGTCACTTAGTCATAAGCGATCAGGGTACTCAGATTTAGAGTGTTTTCAACCGAGTTTCCCAAGTCATTTGGATAGCTAATCGATTAATCATCGCTTACCAGCAACATGGAAGCGGCAAGGAGGAAGTGAAGAATCGTTAGCTCAAGTGGATTTTTTTAATAACAATCGATCAATCCGTGAATGATCGGTGAATCACGCTCGATGAGTCTCTTGGTGCCTATCATCTGCATTTAGGACCCCTATCGGCACTTCTCTTTATGGAGTAGTTTATGGCAACGCATTTCATTTATATGTCACGCTTGACAATAAGGCATATTGTGGGGGTGAAGGTACTAAATATGAATGCTAGGCTTGTAGGTTTAGAAAGAAAGTGCCAATTACTAGAGTTGGAGGAGTACAAGTTCCATGCATATGAAAGCACACGATTATACAAGTAGAATTCTAATGATGCAGAGGTGCCGGTAAAGTTCATGCAATGGCTTTTCACACATTTCGACACCCGTCACTCACTCATAAGCGATCGTGGTACTCGCATTTAGAGTGTTTTCAAACGAGATTCCCAAGTCATTTGGATAGCTAATCGATTGATCATCGATTACCAAGCAACATGGAAGCGGCAAGGAGGAAGTGAAGAATCGTTAGCTCAAGTGGACTTTTTTAAAAACAATCGATGAATCCGTGAATGACCGGTGAATCACGCTCGATGAGTCTCTTGGTGCCTATCATCCGCATTTAAGACCCCTATCGGCACTTCTCGTTATGGAGTAGTTTATGGCAACGCTTTTCATGTATATGTCACGCTTGACAATAAGGCATATTGTGGGGGTGAAGGTACTAAATATGAATGCTAGGCTTGTAGGTTTAGAAAGAAAGTGCCAATTACTAGAGTTGGAGGAGTACAAGTTCCATGCATATGAAAGCACACGATTATACAAGTAGAATTCTAATGATGCAGAGGTGCCGGTAAAGTTCATGCAATGGCTTTTCACACATTTCGACACCCGTCACTTAGTCATAAGCGATCAGTGGTACTCAGATTTAGAGTGTTTTCAACTGAGTTTCCCAAGTCATTTGGATAGCTAATCGATTAATCATCGCTTACCAAGAACATGGAAGCGGCAAGGAGGAAGTGAAGAATCGTTAGCTCAAGTGGATTTTTTTAATAACAATCGATCAATCCGTGAATGACTGGTGAATCACGCTCGATGAGTCTCTTGGTGCCTATCATCTGCATTTAGGACCCCTATCGGCACTTCTCTTTATGGAGTAGTTTATGGCAACGCATTTCATTTATATGTCACGCTTGACAATAAGGCATATTGTGGGGGTGAAGGTACTAAATATGAATGCTAGGCTTGTAGCTTTAGAAAGAAAGTGCCAATTACTAGAGTTGGAGGAGTACAAGTTCCATGCATATGAAAGCACACGATTATACAAGTAGAATTCTAATGATGCAGAGGTGCTGGTAAAGTTCATGCAATGGCTTTTCACACATTTCGACACCCGTCACTCGCCTCATAAGCGATCGTGGTACTCAGATTTAGAGTGTTTTCAAACGAGATTCCCAAGTCATTTGGATAGCTAATCGATTGATCATCGATTACCAGCAACATGGAAGCGGCAAGGAGGAAGTGAAGAATCGTTAGCTCAAGTGGACTTTTTAAGAAACAATCGATGAATCTGTGAATGACTGGTGAATCACGCTCAATGAGTCTCTTGGTGCCTATCATCTGCATTTAAGACCCCTATCGGCACTTCTCGTTATGGAGTAGTTTATGGCAACGCTTTTCATGTATATGTCACGCTTGACAATAAGGCATATTGTGGGGGTGAAGGTACTAAATATGAATGCTAGGCTTGTAGGTTTAGAAAGAAAGTGCCAATTACTAGAGTTGGAGGAGTACAAGTTCCATGCATATGAAAGCACACGATTATACAAGTAGAATTCTAATGATGCAGAGGTGCTGGTAAAGTTCATGCAACGGCTTTTCACACATTTCGACACCCGTCACTTAGTCATAAGCGATCAGGGTACTCAGATTTAGAGTGTTTTCAACCGAGTTTCCCAAGTCATTTGGATAGCTAATCGATTAATCATCGCTTACCAGCAACATGGAAGCGGCAAGGAGGAAGTGAAGAATCGTTAGCTCAAGTGGATTTTTTTAATAACAATCGATCAATCTGTGAATGACTGGTGAATCACGCTCGATGAGTCTCTTGGTGCCTATCATCCGCATTTAAGACCCCTATCGGCACTTCTCGTTATGGAGTAGTTTATGGCAACGCTTTTCATGTATATGTCACGCTTGACAATAAGGCATATTGTGGGGGTGAAGGTACTAAATATGAATGCTAGGCTTGTAGGTTTAGAAAGAAAGTGCCAATTACTAGAGTTGGAGGAGTACAAGTTCCATGCATATGAAAGCACACGATTATACAAGTAGAATTCTAATGATGAGAGGTGCTGGTAAAGTTCATGCAACGGCTTTTCACACATTTCGACACCCGTCACTTAGTCATAAGCGATCAGGGTACTCAGATTTAGAGTGTTTTCAACCGAGTTTCCCAAGTCATTTGGATAGCTAATCGATTAATCATCGCTTACCAGCAACATGGAAGCGGCAAGGAGGAAGTGAAGAATCGTTAGCTCAAGTGGATTTTTTTAATAACAATCGATCAATCCGTGAATGATCGGTGAATCACGCTCGATGAGTCTCTTGGTGCCTATCATCTGCATTTAAGACCCCTATCGGCACTTCTCGTTATGGAGTAGTTTATGGCAACGCATTTCATTTATATGTCACGCTTGACAATAAGGCATATTGTGGGGGTGAAGGTACTAAATATGAATGCTAGGCTTGTAGGTTTAGAAAGAAAGTGCCAATTACTAGAGTTGGAGGAGTACAAGTTCCATGCATATGAAAGCACACGATTATACAAGTAGAATTCTAATGATGCAGAGGTGCCGGTAAAGTTCATGCAATGGCTTTTCACACATTTCGACACCCGTCACTTAGTCATAAGCGATCGTGGTACTCGGATTTAGAGTGTTTTCAACCGAGTTTCCCAAGTCATTTGGATAGCTAATCGATTGATCATCGCTTACCAAGAACATGGAAGCGGCAAGGAGGAAGTGAAGAATCGTTAGCTCAAGTGGATTTTTTTAATAACAATCGATCAATCCGTGAATGACCGGTGAATCACGCTCGATGAGTCTCTTGGTGCCTATCATCCGCATTTAGGACCCCTATCGGCACTTCTCTTTATGGAGTAGTTTATGGCAACGCATTTCATTTATATGTCACGCTTGACAATAAGGCATATTGTGGGGGTGAAGGTACTAAATATGAATGCTAGGCTTGTAGGTTTAGAAAGAAAGTGCCAATTACTAGAGTTGGAGGAGTACAAGTTCCATGCATATGAAAGCACACGATTATACAAGTAGAATTCTAATGATGCAGAGGTGCCGGTAAAGTTCATGCAATGGCTTTTCACACATTTCGACACCCGTCACTTAGTCATAAGCGATCGTGGTACTCGCATTTAGAGTGTTTTCAAACGAGTTTCCCAAGTCATTTGGATAGCTAATCGATTGATCATCGCTTACCAAGCAACATGGAAGCGGCAAGGAGGAAGTGAAGAATCGTTAGCTCAAGTGGATTTTTTTAAAAACAATCGATCAATCCGTGAATGACCGGTGAATCACGCTCGATGAGTCTCTTGGTGCCTATCATCCGCATTTAAGACCCCTATCGGCACTTCTCGTTATGGAGTAGTTTATGGCAACGCATTTCATTTATATGTCACGCTTGACAATAAGGCATATTGTGGGGGTGAAGGTACTAAATATGAATGCTAGGCTTGTAGGTTTAGAAAGAAAGTGCCAATTACTAGAGTTGGAGGAGTACAAGTTCCATGCATATGAAAGCACACGATTATACAAGTAGAATTCTAATGATGCAGAGGTGCCGGTAAAGTTCATGCAATGGCTTTTCACACATTTCGACACCCGTCACTTAGCCATAAGCGATCGTGGTACTCGATTTAGAGTGTTTTCAAATGAGTTTCCCAAGTCATTTGGATAGCTAATCGATTGATCATCGCTTACCAAGCAACATGGAAGCGGCAAGGAGGAAGTGAAGAATCGTTAGCTCAAGTGGATTTTTTTAAAAACAATCGATCAATCCGTGAATGATCGGTGAATCACGCTCGATGAGTCTCTTGGTGCCTATCATCTGCATTTAAGACCCCTATCGGCACTTCTCGTTATGGAGTAGTTTATGGCAACGCTTTTCATGTATATGTCACGCTTGACAATAAGGCATATTGTGGGGGTGAAGGTACTAAATATGAATGCTAGGCTTGTAGGTTTAGAAAGAAAGTGCCAATTACTAGAGTTGGAGGAGTACAAGTTCCATGCATATGAAAGCACACGATTATACAAGTAGAATTCTAATGATGCAGGGTGCCGGTAAAGTTCATGCAATGGCTTTTCACACATTTCGACACCCGTCACTTACTCATAAGCGATCGTGGTACTCGATTTAGAGTGTTTTCAAATGAGTTTCCCAAGTCATTTGGATAGCTAATCGATTGATCATCGCTTACCAAGAACATGGAAGCGGCAAGGAGGAAGTGAAGAATCGTTAGCTCAAGTGGATTTTTTTAATAACAATCGATCAATCCGTGAATGATCGGTGAATCACGCTCGATGAGTCTCTTGGTGCCTATCATCCGCATTTAAGACCCCTATCGGCACTTCTCGTTATGGAGTAGTTTATGGCAACGCATTTCATTTATATGTCACGCTTGACAATAAGGCATATTGTGGGGGTGAAGGTACTAAATATGAATGCTAGGCTTGTAGGTTTAGAAAGAAAGTGCCAATTACTAGAGTTGGAGGAGTACAAGTTCCATGCATATGAAAGCACACGATTATACAAGTAGAATTCTAATGATGCAGAGGTGCTGGTAAAGTTCATGCAATGGCTTTTCACACATTTCGACACCCGTCACTCAGTCATAAGCGATCGTGGTACTCGCATTTAGAGTGTTTTCAAACGAGTTTCCCAAGTCATTTGGATAGCTAATCGATTGATCATCGCTTACCAGCAACATGGAAGCGGCAAGGAGGAAGTGAAGAATCGTTAGCTCAAGTGGATTTTTTTTAATAACAATCGATCAATCCGTGAATGATCGGTGAATCACGCTCGATGAGTCTCTTGGTGCCTATCATCCGCATTTAAGACCCCTATCGGCACTTCTCGTTATGGAGTAGTTTATGGCAACGCATTTCATTTATATGTCACGCTTGACAATAAGGCATATTGTGGGGGTGAAGGTACTAAATATGAATGCTAGGCTTGTAGCTTTAGAAAGAAAGTGCCAATTACTAGAGTTGGAGGAGTACAAGTTCCATGCATATGAAAGCACACGATTATACAAGTAGAATTCTAATGATGCAGAGGTGCTGGTAAAGTTCATGCAATGGCTTTTCACACATTTCGACACCCGTCACTCAGTCATAAGCGATCGTGGTACTCGATTTAGAGTGTTTTCAAACGAGTTTCCCAAGTCATTTGGATAGCTAATCGATTGATCATCGCTTACCAAGAACATGGAAGCGGCAAGGAGGAAGTGAAGAATCGTTAGCTCAAGTGGAGTTTTTTAAAAACAATCGATGAATCCGTGAATGACCGGTGAATCACGCTCGATGAGTCTCTTGGTGCCTATCATCCGCATTTAAGACCCCTATCGGCACTTCTCGTTATGGAGTAGTTTATGGCAACGCTTTTCATTTATATGTCACGCTTGACAATAAGGCATATTGTGGGGGTGAAGGTACTAAATATGAATGCTAGGCTTGTAGGTTTAGAAAGAAAGTGCCAATTACTAGAGTTGGAGGAGTACAAGTTCCATGCATATGAAAGCACACGATTATACAAGTAGAATTCTAATGATGCAGAGGTGCTGGTAAAGTTAATGCAATGGCTTTTCACACATTTCGACACCCGTCACTCACTCATAAGCGATCGTGGTACTCGCATTTAGAGTGTTTTCAAATGAGTTTCCCAAGTCATTTGGATAGCTAATCGATTGATCATCGCTTACCAAGCAACATGGAAGCGGCAAGGAGGAAGTGAAGAATCGTTAGCTCAAGTGGATTTTTTTAATAACAATCGATCAATCCGTGAATGATCGGTGAATCACGCTCGATGAGTCTCTTGGTGCCTATCATCTGCATTTAGGACCCCTATCGGCACTTCTCGTTATGGAGTAGTTTATGGCAACGCATTTCATTTATATGTCACGCTTGACAATAAGGCATATTGTGGGGGTGAAGGTACTAAATATGAATGCTAGGCTTGTAGGTTTAGAAAGAAAGTGCCAATTACTAGAGTTGGAGGAGTACAAGTTCCATGCATATGAAAGCACACGATTATACAAGTAGAATTCTAATGATGCAGAGGTGCCGGTAAAGTTCATGCAATGGCTTTTCACACATTTCGACACCCGTCACTCACTCATAAGCGATCGTGGTACTCGCATTTAGAGTGTTTTCAAACGAGTTTCCCAAGTCATTTGGATAGCTAATCGATTGATCATCGCTTACCAGCAACATGGAAGCGGCAAGGAGGAATTGAAGAATCGTTAGCTCAAGTGGATTTTTTTAAAAACAATCGATGAATCTGTGAATGACTGGTGAATCACGCTCGATGACTCTCTTGGTGCCTATCATCTGCATTTAAGACCCCTATCGGCACTTCTCGTTATGGAGTAGTTTATGGCAACGCATTTCATTTATATGTCACGCTTGACAATAAGGCATATTGTGGGGGTGAAGGTACTAAATATGAATGCTAGGCTTGTAGGTTTAGAAAGAAAGTGCCAATTACTAGAGTTGGAGGAGTACAAGTTCCATGCATATGAAAGCACACGATTATACAAGTAGAATTCTAATGATGCAGAGGTGCCGGTAAAGTTCATGCAATGGCTTTTCACACATTTCGACACCCGTAACTCACTCATAAGCGATCGTGGGTACTCGATTTAGAGTGTTTTCAAACGAGTTTCCCAAGTCATTTGGATAGCTAATCGATTGATCATCGCTTACCAGCAACATGGAAGCGGCAAGGAGGAAGTGAAGAATCGTTAGCTCAAGTGGATTTTTTTAATAACAATCGATCAATCTGTGAATGATCGGTGAATCACGCTCGATGAGTCTCTTGGTGCCTATCATCCGCATTTAAGACCCCTATCGGCACTTCTCGTTATGGAGTAGTTTATGGCAACGCATTTCATTTATATGTCACGCTTGACAATAAGGCATATTGTGGGGGTGAAGGTACTAAATATGAATGCTAGGCTTGTAGCTTTAGAAAGAAAGTGCCAATTACTAGAGTTGGAGGAGTACAAGTTCCATGCATATGAAAGCACACGATTATACAAGTAGAATTCTAATGATGCAGAGGTGCTGGTAAAGTTCATGCAATGGCTTTTCACACATTTCGACACCCGTCACTCAGTCATAAGCGATCAGGTACTCGCATTTAGAGTGTTTTCAAACGAGTTTCCCAAGTCATTTGGATAGCTAATCGATTGATCATCGCTTACCAAGCAACATGGAAGCGGCAAGGAGGAAGTGAAGAATCGTTAGCTCAAGTGGATTTTTTTAAAAACAATCGATCAATCCGTGAATGATCGGTGAATCACGCTCGATGAGTCTCTTGGTGCCTATCATCTGCATTTAAGACCCCTATCGGCACTTCTCGTTATGGAGTAGTTTATGGCAACGCTTTTCATGTATATGTCACGCTTGACAATAAGGCATATTGTGGGGGTGAAGGTACTAAATATGAATGCTAGGCTTGTAGGTTTAGAAAGAAAGTGCCAATTACTAGAGTTGGAGGAGTACAAGTTCCATGCATATGAAAGCACACGATTATACAAGTAGAATTCTAATGATGCAGAGGTGCCGGTAAAGTTCATGCAATGGCTTTTCACACATTTCGACACCCGTCACTTACTCATAAGCGATCGTGGTACTCGCATTTAGAGTGTTTTCAAACGAGTTTCCCAAGTCATTTGGATAGCTAATCGATTGATCATCGCTTACCAAGAACATGGAAGCGGCAAGGAGGAAGTGAAGAATCGTTAGCTCAAGTGGATTTTTTTAATAACAATCGATCAATCCGTGAATGATCGGTGAATCACGCTCGATGAGTCTCTTGGTGCCTATCATCTCGCATTTAGGACCCCTATCGGCACTTCTCGTTATGGAGTAGTTTATGGCAACGCATTTCATTTATATGTCACGCTTGACAATAAGGCATATTGTGGGGGTGAAGGTACTAAATATGAATGCTAGGCTTGTAGCTTTAGAAAGAAAGTGCCAATTACTAGAGTTGGAGGAGTACAAGTTCCATGCATATGAAAGCACACGATTATACAAGTAGAATTCTAATGATGCAGAGGTGCTGGTAAAGTTCATGCAATGGCTTTTCACACATTTCGACACCCGTCACTCAGTCATAAGCGATCGTGGTACTCGCATTTAGAGTGTTTTCAAACGAGTTTCCCAAGTCATTTGGATAGCTAATCGATTGATCATCGCTTACCAAGCAACATGGAAGCGGCAAGGAGGAAGTGAAGAATCGTTAGCTCAAGTGGATTTTTTTAATAACAATCGATCAATCCGTGAATGACTCGGTGAATCACGCTCGATGAGTCTCTTGGTGCCTATCATCTGCATTTAAGACCCCTATCGGCACTTCTCGTTATGGAGTAGTTTATGGCAACGCATTTCATTTATATGTCACGCTTGACAATAAGGCATATTGTGGGGGTGAAGGTACTAAATATGAATGCTAGGCTTGTAGCTTTAGAAAGAAAGTGCCAATTACTAGAGTTGGAGGAGTACAAGTTCCATGCATATGAAAGCACACGATTATACAAGTAGAATTCTAATGATGCAGGTGCCGGTAAAGTTCATGCAATGGCTTTTCACACATTTCGACACCCGTCACTCAGTCATAAGCGATCGTGGTACTCGGATTTAGAGTGTTTTCAAACGAGTTTCCCAAGTCATTTGGATAGCTAATCGATTGATCATCGCTTACCAAGAACATGGAAGCGGCAAGGAGGAAGTGAAGAATCGTTAGCTCAAGTGGATTTTTTTAAAAACAATCGATGAATCCGTGAATGATCGGTGAATCACGCTCGATGAGTCTCTTGGTGCCTATCATCTGCATTTAAGACCCCTATCGGCACTTCTCGTTATGGAGTAGTTTATGGCAACGCTTTTCATTTATATGTCACGCTTGACAATAAGGCATATTGTGGGGGTGAAGGTACTAAATATGAATGCTAAGCTTGTAGCTTTAGAAAGAAAGTGCCAATTACTAGAGTTGGAGGAGTACAAGTTCCATGCATATGAAAGCACACGATTATACAAGTAGAATTCTAATGATGCAGAGGTGCTGGTAAAGTTAATGCAATGGCTTTTCACACATTTCGACACCCGTAACTCACCATAAGCGATCGGGTACTCGCATTTAGAGTGTTTTCAAACGAGTTTCCCAAGTCATTTGGATAGCTAATCGATTGATCATCGCTTACCAGCAATATGGAAGCGGCAAGGAGGAATTGAAGAATCGTTAGCTCAAGTGGATTTTTTTAATAACAATCGATCAAACTGTGAATGACCGGTGAATCACGCTCGATGAGTCTCTTGGTGCCTATCATCCGCATTTAAGACCCCTATCGGCACTTCTCGTTATGGAGTAGTTTATGGCAACGCATTTCATTTATATGTCACGCTTGACAATAAGGCATATTGTGGGGGTGAAGGTACTAAATATGAATGCTAGGCTTGTAGGTTTAGAAAGAAAGTGCCAATTACTAGAGTTGGAGGAGTACAAGTTCCATGCATATGAAAGCACACGATTATACAAGTAGAATTCTAATGATGCAGGTGCCGGTAAAGTTCATGCAATGGCTTTTCACACATTTCGACACCCGTCACTTAGTCATAAGCGATCGTGGTACTCGCATTTAGAGTGTTTTCAAACGAGTTTCCCAAGTCATTTGGATAGCTAATCGATTGATCATCGCTTACCAAGAACATGGAAGCGGCAAGGAGGAAGTGAAGAATCGTTAGCTCAAGTGGATTTTTTTAATAACAATCGATCAATCCGTGAATGATCGGTGAATCACGCTCGATGAGTCTCTTGGTGCCTATCATCCGCATTTAGGACCCCTATCGGCACTTCTCGTTATGGAGTAGTTTATGGCAACGCATTTCATTTATATGTCACGCTTGACAATAAGGCATATTGTGGGGGTGAAGGTACTAAATATGAATGCTAGGCTTGTAGCTTTAGAAAGAAAGTGCCAATTACTAGAGTTGGAGGAGTACAAGTTCCATGCATATGAAAGCACACGATTATACAAGTAGAATTCTAATGATGCAGGGTGCCGGTAAAGTTCATGCAATGGCTTTTCACACATTTCGACACCCGTCACTCACTCATAAGCGATCGGGTACTCAGATTTAGAGTGTTTTCAAATGAGTTTCCCAAGTCATTTGGATAGCTAATCGATTAATCATCGCTTACCAGCAACATGGAAGCGGCAAGGAGGAAGTGAAGAATCGTTAGCTCAAGTGGATTTTTTTAATAACAATCGATCAATCTGTGAATGACTGGTGAATCACGCTCGATGAGTCTCTTGGTGCCTATCATCCGCATTTAAGACCCCTATCGGCACTTCTCGTTATGGAGTAGTTTATGGCAACGCATTTCATTTATATGTCACGCTTGACAATAAGGCATATTGTGGGGGTGAAGGTACTAAATATGAATGCTAGGCTTGTAGCTTTAGAAAGAAAGTGCCAATTACTAGAGTTGGAGGAGTACAAGTTCCATGCATATGAAAGCACACGATTATACAAGTAGAATTCTAATGATGCAGAGGTGCTGGTAAAGTTCATGCAACGGCTTTTCACACATTTCGACACCCGTCACTTAGTCATAAGCGATCAGGGTACTCAGATTTAGAGTGTTTTCAAACGAGTTTCCCAAGTCATTTGGATAGCTAATCGATTGATCATCGCTTACCAGCAACATGGAAGCGGCAAGGAGGAAGTGAAGAATCGTTAGCTCAAGTGGATTTTTTTAATAACAATCGATCAATCCGTGAATGACCGGTGAATCACGCTCGATGAGTCTCTTGGTGCCTATCATCCGCATTTAAGACCCCTATCGGCACTTCTCGTTATGGAGTAGTTTATGGCAACGCATTTCATTTATATGTCACGCTTGACAATAAGGCATATTGTGGGGGTGAAGGTACTAAATATGAATGCTAGGCTTGTAGGTTTAGAAAGAAAGTGCCAATTACTAGAGTTGGAGGAGTACAAGTTCCATGCATATGAAAGCACACGATTATACAAGTAGAATTCTAATGATGCAGAGGTGCCGGTAAAGTTCATGCAATGGCTTTTCACACATTTCGACACCCGTCACTTAGTCATAAGCGATCAGGGTACTCGCATTTAGAGTGTTTTCAAACGAGTTTCCCAAGTCATTTGGATAGCTAATCGATTGATCATCGCTTACCAAGCAACATGGAAGCGGCAAGGAGGAAGTGAAGAATCGTTAGCTCAAGTGGATTTTTTTAATAACAATCGATCAATCCGTGAATGATCGGTGAATCACGCTCGATGAGTCTCTTGGTGCCTATCATCCGCATTTAAGACCCCTATCGGCACTTCTCGTTATGGAGTAGTTTATGGCAACGCTTTTCATTTATATGTCACGCTTGACAATAAGGCATATTGTGGGGGTGAAGGTACTAAATATGAATGCTAGGCTTGTAGGTTTAGAAAGAAAGTGCCAATTACTAGAGTTGGAGGAGTACAAGTTCCATGCATATGAAAGCACACGATTATACAAGTAGAATTCTAATGATGCAGAGGTGCTGGTAAAGTTCATGCAATGGCTTTTCACACATTTCGACACCCGTCACTCAGTCATAAGCGATCGTGGTACTCGCATTTAGAGTGTTTTCAAACGAGTTTCCCAAGTCATTTGGATAGCTAATCGATTGATCATCGCTACCAAGAACATGGAAGCGGCAAGGAGGAAGTGAAGAATCGTTAGCTCAAGTGGATTTTTTTAATAACAATCGATCAATCTGTGAATGACTGGTGAATCACGCTCGATGAGTCTCTTGGTGCCTATCATCTGCATTTAAGACCCCTATCGGCACTTCTCGTTATGGAGTAGTTTATGGCAACGCATTTCATTTATATGTCACGCTTGACAATAAGGCATATTGTGGGGGTGAAGGTACTAAATATGAATGCTAAGCTTGTAGCTTTAGAAAGAAAGTGCCAATTACTAGAGTTGGAGGAGTACAAGTTCCATGCATATGAAAGCACACGATTATACAAGTAGAATTCTAATGATGCAGAGGTGCTGGTAAAGTTAATGCAATGGCTTTTCACACATTTCGACACCCGTAACTCAGTCATAAGCGATCAGGGTACTCGCATTTAGAGTGTTTTCAAATGAGTTTCCCAAGTCATTTGGATAGCTAATCGATTGATCATCGCTTACCAAGAACATGGAAGCGGCAAGGAGGAAGTGAAGAATCGTTAGCTCAAGTGGATTTTTTTAATAACAATCGATGAATCCGTGAATGATCGGTGAATCACGCTCGATGAGTCTCTTGGTGCCTATCATCCGCATTTAAGACCCCTATCGGCACTTCTCGTTATGGAGTAGTTTATGGCAACGCATTTCATTTATATGTCACGCTTGACAATAAGGCATATTGTGGGGGTGAAGGTACTAAATATGAATGCTAGGCTTGTAGCTTTAGAAAGAAAGTGCCAATTACTAGAGTTGGAGGAGTACAAGTTCCATGCATATGAAAGCACACGATTATACAAGTAGAATTCTAATGATGCAGAGGTGCTGGTAAAGTTCATGCAATGGCTTTTCACACATTTCGACACCCGTCACTCACTCATAAGCGATCGTGGTACTCGCATTTAGAGTGTTTTCAAACGAGTTTCCCAAGTCATTTGGATAGCTAATCGATTGATCATCGCTTACCAAGCAACATGGAAGCGGCAAGGAGGAAGTGAAGAATCGTTAGCTCAAGTGGATTTTTTTAAAAACAATCGATCAATCCGTGAATGATCGGTGAATCACGCTCGATGAGTCTCTTGGTGCCTATCATCTGCATTTAAGACCCCTATCGGCACTTCTCGTTATGGAGTAGTTTATGGCAACGCATTTCATTTATATGTCACGCTTGACAATAAGGCATATTGTGGGGGTGAAGGTACTAAATATGAATGCTAGGCTTGTAGCTTTAGAAAGAAAGTGCCAATTACTAGAGTTGGAGGAGTACAAGTTCCATGCATATGAAAGCACACGATTATACAAGTAGAATTCTAATGATGCAGAGGTGCTGGTAAAGTTCATGCAATGGCTTTTCACACATTTCGACACCCGTCACTTAGCCATAAGCGATCAGGGTACTCGCATTTAGAGTGTTTTCAAATGAGTTTCCCAAGTCATTTGGATAGCTAATCGATTGATCATCGCTTACCAAGCAACATGGAAGCGGCAAGGAGGAAGTGAAGAATCGTTAGCTCAAGTGGATTTTTTTAATAACAATCGATCAATCCGTGAATGATCGGTGAATCACGCTCGATGAGTCTCTTGGTGCCTATCATCCGCATTTAGGACCCCTATCGGCACTTCTCTTTATGGAGTAGTTTATGGCAACGCATTTCATTTATATGTCACGCTTGACAATAAGGCATATTGTGGGGGTGAAGGTACTAAATATGAATGCTAGGCTTGTAGCTTTAGAAAGAAAGTGCCAATTACTAGAGTTGGAGGAGTACAAGTTCCATGCATATGAAAGCACACGATTATACAAGTAGAATTCTAATGATGCAGAGGTGCTGGTAAAGTTCATGCAATGGCTTTTCACACATTTCGACACCCGTCACTTAGTCATAAGCGATCGTGGTACTCGATTTAGAGTGTTTTCAAATGAGTTTCCCAAGTCATTTGGATAGCTAATCGATTGATCATCGCTTACCAGCAACATGGAAGCGGCAAGGAGGAAGTGAAGAATCGTTAGCTCAAGTGGATTTTTTTAATAACAATCGATGAATCTGTGAATGATCGGTGAATCACGCTCGATGACTCTCTTGGTGCCTATCATCTGCATTTAAGACCCCTATCGGCACTTCTCGTTATGGAGTAGTTTATGGCAACGCATTTCATTTATATGTCACGCTTGACAATAAGGCATATTGTGGGGGTGAAGGTACTAAATATGAATGCTAGGCTTGTAGCTTTAGAAAGAAAGTGCCAATTACTAGAGTTGGAGGAGTACAAGTTCCATGCATATGAAAGCACACGATTATACAAGTAGAATTCTAATGATGCAGCAGGTGTCGGTAAAGTTCATGCACTGGCTTTTCACACATTTCGACACCCGTCACTCAGTCATAAGCGATCAGGGTACTCGTATTTAGAGTGTTTTCAAACGAGTTTCCCAAGTCATTTGGATAGCTAATCGATTGATCATCGCTTACCAGCAACATGGAAGCGGCAAGGAGGAAGTGAAGAATCGTTAGCTCAAGTGGATTTTTTTAATAACAATCGATCAATCCGTGAATGATCGGTGAATCACGCTCGATGAGTCTCTTGGTGCCTATCATCTCGCATTTAAGACCCCTATCGGCACTTCTCGTTATGGAGTAGTTTATGGCAACGCATTTCATTTATATGTCACGCTTGACAATAAGGCATATTGTGGGGGTGAAGGTACTAAATATGAATGCTAGGCTTGTAGCTTTAGAAAGAAAGTGCCAATTACTAGAGTTGGAGGAGTACAAGTTCCATGCATATGAAAGCACACGATTATACAAGTAGAATTCTAATGATGCAGGTGCTGGTAAAGTTCATGCAATGGCTTTTCACACATTTCGACACCCGTAACTCACTCATAAGCGATCAGGGTACTCGCATTTAGAGTGTTTTCAAATGAGTTTCCCAAGTCATTTGGATAGCTAATCGATTGATCATCGCTTACCAAGAACATGGAAGCGGCAAGGAGGAAGTGAAGAATCGTTAGCTCAAGTGGATTTTTTTTAATAACAATCGATCAATCCGTGAATGACTCGGTGAATCACGCTCGATGAGTCTCTTGGTGCCTATCATCTGCATTTAAGACCCCTATCGGCACTTCTCTTTATGGAGTAGTTTATGGCAACGCATTTCATTTATATGTCACGCTTGACAATAAGGCATATTGTGGGGGTGAAGGTACTAAATATGAATGCTAGGCTTGTAGCTTTAGAAAGAAAGTGCCAATTACTAGAGTTGGAGGAGTACAAGTTCCATGCATATGAAAGCACACGATTATACAAGTAGAATTCTAATGATGCAGAGGTGCTGGTAAAGTTCATGCAATGGCTTTTCACACATTTCGACACCCGTCACTCAGTCATAAGCGATTAGGGTACTCAGAGTTAGAGTGTTTTCAAACGAGTTTCCCAAGTCATTTGGATAGCTAATCGATTGATCATCGCTTACCAAGAAACATGGAAGCGGCAAGGAGGAAGTGAAGAATCGTTAGCTCAAGTGGATTTTTTTAATAACAATCGATCAATCCGTGAATGATCGGTGAATCACGCTCGATGAGTCTCTTGGTGCCTATCATCTGCATTTAAGACCCCTATCGGCACTTCTCTTTATGGAGTAGTTTATGGCAACGCATTTCATTTATATGTCACGCTTGACAATAAGGCATATTGTGGGGGTGAAGGTACTAAATATGAATGCTAGGCTTGTAGCTTTAGAAAGAAAGTGCCAATTACTAGAGTTGGAGGAGTACAAGTTCCATGCATATGAAAGCACACGATTATACAAGTAGAATGCTAATGATGCAGAGGTGTTGGTAAAGTTCATGCAATGGCTTTTCACACATTTCGACACCCGTCACTCAGTCATAAGCGATCGTGGTACTCAGATTTAGAGTGTTTTCAAATGAGTTTCCCAAGTCATTTGGATAGTTAATCGATTGATCATCGCTTACCTGCAATATGGAAGCGGCAAGGAGGAAGTGAAGAATCGTTAGCTCAAGTGGACTTTTTTAAAAACAATCGATGAATCTGTGAATGACTGGTGAATCAAGCTCGATGAGTCTCTTGGTGCCTATCATCTGCATTTAAGACTTCTATCGGCACTTCTCGTTATGGAGTAGTTTATTGCAACGCTTTTCATTTATATGTCACGCTTGACAATAAGGCATATTGTGGGGGTGAAGTTACTAAATATGAATGCTGGGCTTGTAGCTTTAGAAAGAAAGTGCTAATTACTAGAGTTGGAGGAGTACAAGTTTCGTGCATATGAAAGCACACGATTATACAAGTAGAATGCTAATGATGTAGAGGTGTTGGTAAAGTTCATGCAATGGCTTTTCACACATTTCGACACCCGTCACTCAGTCATAAGCGATCAGTGGTACTCGTATTTAGAGTGTTTTCAAACGAGTTTCCCAAGTCATTTGGATAGCTAATCGATTGATCATCGCTTACCAAGAACATGGAAGCGGCAAGGAGGAATTGAAGAATCGTTAGCTCAAGTGGATTTTTTTAAAAACAATCGATCAATCTGTGAATGACTGGTGAATCACGCTCGATGAGTCTCTTGGTGCCTATCATCTGCATTTAGGACCCCTATCGGCACTTCTCTTTATGGAGTAGTTTATGGCAACGCATTTCATTTATATGTCACGCTTGACAATAAGGCATATTGTGGGGGTGAAGGTACTAAATATGAATGCTAGGCTTGTAGCTTTAGAAAGAAAGTGCCAATTACTAGAGTTGGAGGAGTACAAGTTCCATGCATATGAAAGCACACGATTATACAAGTAGAATGCTAATGATGCAGAGGTGTTGGTAAAGTTCATGCAATGGCTTTTCACACATTTCGACACCCGTCACTCAGTCATAAGCGATCGTGGTACTCGCATTTAGAGTGTTTTCAAATGAGTTTCCCAAGTCATTTGGATAGTTAATCGATTGATCATCGCTTACCTGCAATATGGAAGCGGCAAGGAGGAAGTGAAGAATCGTTAGCTCAAGTGGACTTTTTTAAAAACAATCGATGAATCTGTGAATGACCGGTGAATCAAGCTCGATGAGTCTCTTGGTGCCTATCATCCGCATTTAAGACTCCTATCGGCACTTCTCGTTATGGAGTAGTTTATTGCAACGCTTTTCATTTATATGTCACGCTTGACAATAAGGCATATTGTGGGGGTGAAGGTACTAAATATGAATGCTGGGCTTGTAGCTTTAGAAAGAAAGTGCCAATTACTAGAGTTGGAGGAGTACAAGTTCCATGCATATGAAAGCACACGATTATACAAGTAGAATGCTAATGATGCAGGTGCCGGTAAAGTTCATGCAATGGCTTTTCACACATTTCGACACCCGTCACTCACTCATAAGCGATCAGTGGTACTCGATTTAGAGTGTTTTCAAACGAGTTTCCCAAGTCATTTGGATAGCTAATCGATTGATCATCGCTTACCAAGCAACATGGAAGCGGCAAGGAGGAAGTGAAGAATCGTTAGCTCAAGTGGATTTTTTTAAAAACAATCGATGAATCCGTGAATGATCGGTGAATCACGCTCGATGAGTCTCTTGGTGCCTATCATCCGCATTTAAGACCCCTATCGCACTTCTCGTTATGGAGTAGTTTATGGCAACGCTTTTCATTTATATGTCACGCTTGACAATAAGGCATATTGTGGGGGTGAAGGTACTAAATATGAATGCTAGGCTTGTAGCTTTAGAAAGAAAGTGCCAATTACTAGAGTTGGAGGAGTACAAGTTCCATGCATATGAAAGCACACGATTATACAAGTAGAATTCTAATGATGCAGAGGTGTTGGTAAAGTTCATGCAATGGCTTTTCACACATTTCGACACCCGTCACTCGCTCATAAGCGATCAGTGGTACTCGCATTTAGAGTGTTTTCAAACGAGTTTCCCAAGTCATTTGGATAGCTAATCGATTGATCATCGCTTACCAAGAACATGGAAGCGGCAAGGAGGAAGTGAAGAATCGTTAGCTCAAGTGGATTTTTTTAATAACAATCGATCAATCCGTGAATGATCGGTGAATCACGCTCGATGAGTCTCTTGGTGCCTATCATCCGCATTTAGGACCCCTATCGGCACTTCTCGTTATGGAGTAGTTTATGGCAACGCATTTCATTTATATGTCACGCTTGACAATAAGGCATATTGTGGGGGTGAAGGTACTAAATATGAATGCTAGGCTTGTAGCTTTAGAAAGAAAGTGCCAATTACTAGAGTTGGAGGAGTACAAGTTCCATGCATATGAAAGCACACGATTATACAAGTAGAATGCTAATGATGCAGAGGTGTTGGTAAAGTTCATGCAATGGCTTTTCACACATTTCGACACCCGTCACTCACCATAAGCGATCAGGGTACTCAGATTTAGAGTGTTTTCAAACGAGTTTCCCAAGTCATTTGGATAGCTAATCGATTGATCATCGCTTACCTGCAATATGGAAGCGGCAAGGAGGAAGTGAAGAATCGTTAGCTCAAGTGGACTTTTTTAAAAACAATCGATGAATCTGTGAATGATCGGTGAATCAAGCTCGATGAGTCTCTTGGTGCCTATCATCTGCATTTAAGACTCCCTATCGGCACTTCTCGTTATGGAGTAGTTTATTGCAACGCTTTTCATTTATATGTCACGCTTGACAATAAGGCATATTGTGGGGGTGAAGTTACTAAATATGAATGCCGGGCTTGTAGCTTTAGAAAGAAAGTGCTAATTACCGGAGTTGGAGGAGTACAAGTTCCGTGCATATGAAAGCACACGATTATACAAGTAGAATGCTAATGATGTAGAGGTGTTGGTAAAGTTCATGCAATGGCTTTTCACACATTTCGACACCCGTCACTCACTCATAAGCGATCGTGGTACTCGCATTTAGAGTGTTTTCAAACGAGTTTCCCAAGTCATTTGGATAGCTAATCGATTGATCATCGCTTACCAAGCAACATGGAAGCGGCAAGGAGGAATTGAAGAATCGTTAGCTCACGTGGATTTTTTTAAAAACAATCGATCAATCCGTGAATGACTCGGTGAATCACGCTCGATGACTCTCTTGGTGCCTATCATCTGCATTTAAGACCCCTATCGGCACTTCTCGTTATGGAGTAGTTTATGGCAACGCATTTCATTTATATGTCACGCTTGACAATAAGGCATATTGTGGGGGTGAAGGTACTAAATATGAATGCTAGGCTTGTAGCTTTAGAAAGAAAGTGCCAATTACTAGAGTTGGAGGAGTACAAGTTCCATGCATATGAAAGCACACGATTATACAAGTAGAATTCTAATGATGCAGAGGTGCTGGTAAAGTTAATGCAATGGCTTTTCACACATTTCGACACCCGTAACTCAGTCATAAGCGATCATGGTACTCAGATTTAGAGTGTTTTCAAATGAGTTTCCCAAGTCATTTGGATAGCTAATCGATTGATCATCGCTTACCAAGAACATGGAAGCGGCAAGGAGGAAGTGAAGAATCGTTAGCTCAAGTGGATTTTTTTAATAACAATCGATCAATCCGTGAATGATCGGTGAATCACGCTCGATGAGTCTCTTGGTGCCTATCATCCGCATTTAGGACCCCTATCGGCACTTCTCGTTATGGAGTAGTTTATGGCAACGCATTTCATTTATATGTCACGCTTGACAATAAGGCATATTGTGGGGGTGAAGGTACTAAATATGAATGCTAGGCTTGTAGCTTTAGAAAGAAAGTGCCAATTACTAGAGTTGGAGGAGTACAAGTTCCATGCATATGAAAGCACACGATTATACAAGTAGAATTCTAATGATGCAGAGGTGCTGGTAAAGTTCATGCAATGGCTTTTCACACATTTCGACACCCGTCACTTACTCATAAGCGATCAGTGGTACTCGCATTTAGAGTGTTTTCAAACGAGTTTCCCAAGTCATTTGGATAGCTAATCGATTGATCATCGCTTACCAGCAACATGGAAGCGGCAAGGAGGAAGTGAAGAATCGTTAGCTCAAGTGGATTTTTTTAATAACAATCGATCAATCTGTGAATGACTGGTGAATCACGCTCGATGAGTCTCTTGGTGCCTATCATCTGCATTTAAGACCCCTATCGGCACTTCTCGTTATGGAGTAGTTTATGGCAACGCTTTTCATGTATATGTCACGCTTGACAATAAGGCATATTGTGGGGGTGAAGGTACTAAATATGAATGCTAGGCTTGTAGCTTTAGAAAGAAAGTGCCAATTACTAGAGTTGGAGGAGTACAAGTTCCATGCATATGAAAGCACACGATTATACAAGTAGAATTCTAATGATGCAGAGGTGCTGGTAAAGTTCATGCAACGGCTTTTCACACATTTCGACACCCGTCACTTAGTCATAAGCGATCAGGGTACTCAGATTTAGAGTGTTTTCAAACGAGTTTCCCAAGTCATTTGGATAGCTAATCGATTGATCATCGCTTACCAAGCAACATGGAAGCGGCAAGGAGGAAGTGAAGAATCGTTAGCTCAAGTGGATTTTTTTAAAAACAATCGATCAATCCGTGAATGATCGGTGAATCACGCTCGATGAGTCTCTTGGTGCCTATGATCTGCATTTAAGACCCCTATCGGCACTTCTCGTTATGGAGTAGTTTATGGCAACGCTTTTCATTTATATGTCACGCTTGACAATAAGGCATATTGTGGGGGTGAAGGTACTAAATATGAATGCTAGGCTTGTAGCTTTAGAAAGAAAGTGCCAATTACTAGAGTTGGAGGAGTACAAGTTCCATGCATATGAAAGCACACGATTATACAAGTAGAATGCTAATGATGCAGAGGTGCCGGTAAAGTTCATGCAATGGCTTTTCACACATTTCGACACCCGTCACTCACTCATAAGCGATCGTGGTACTCGCATTTAGAGTGTTTTCAAACGAGTTTCCCAAGTCATTTGGATAGCTAATCGATTGATCATCGCTTACCAAGCAACATGGAAGCGGCAAGGAGGAAGTGAAGAATCGTTAGCTCAAGTGGATTTTTTTAAAAACAATCGATCAATCCGTGAATGATCGGTGAATCACGCTCGATGAGTCTCTTGGTGCCTATCATCCGCATTTAAGACCCCTATCGGCACTTCTCGTTATGGAGTAGTTTATGGCAACGCATTTCATTTATATGTCACGCTTGACAATAAGGCATATTGTGGGGGTGAAGGTACTAAATATGAATGCTAGGCTTGTAGCTTTAGAAAGAAAGTGCCAATTACTAGAGTTGGAGGAGTACAAGTTCCATGCATATGAAAGCACACGATTATACAAGTAGAATTCTAATGATGCAGAGGTGCTGGTAAAGTTCATGCAATGGCTTTTCACACATTTCGACACCCGTCACTCACTCATAAGCGATCAGGGTACTCGCATTTAGAGTGTTTTCAAACGAGTTTCCCAAGTCATTTGGATAGCTAATCGATTGATCATCGCTTACCAAGAACATGGAAGCGGCAAGGAGGAAGTGAAGAATCGTTAGCTCAAGTGGATTTTTTTTAAAAACAATCGATCAATCCGTGAATGATCAGTGAATCACGCTCGATGAGTCTCTTGGTGCCTATCATCTGCATTTAAGACCCCTATCGGCACTTCTCGTTATGGAGTAGTTTATGGCAACGCATTTCATTTATATGTCACGCTTGACAATAAGGCATATTGTGGGGGTGAAGGTACTAAATATGAATGCTAGGCTTGTAGCTTTAGAAAGAAAGTGCCAATTACTAGAGTTGGAGGAGTACAAGTTCCATGCATATGAAAGCACACGATTATACAAGTAGAATTCTAATGATGCAGAGGTGCTGGTAAAGTTCATGCAATGGCTTTTCACACATTTCGACACCCGTAACTCAGTCATAAGCGATCAGGGTACTCACATTTAGAGTGTTTTCAAACGAGTTTCCCAAGTCATTTGGATAGCTAATCGATTGATCATCGCTTACCAAAGCAACATGGAAGCGGCAAGGAGGAAGTGAAGAATCGTTAGCTCAAGTGGATTTTTTTTAATAACAATCGATCAATCTGTGAATGACTGGTGAATCACGCTCGATGAGTCTCTTGGTGCCTATCATCTGCATTTAGGACCCCTATCGGCACTTCTCTTTATGGAGTAGTTTATGGCAACGCATTTCATTTATATGTCACGCTTGACAATAAGGCATATTGTGGGGGTGAAGGTACTAAATATGAATGCTAGGCTTGTAGCTTTAGAAAGAAAGTGCCAATTACTAGAGTTGGAGGAGTACAAGTTCCATGCATATGAAAGCACACGATTATACAAGTAGAATTCTAATGATGCAGAGGTGTTGGTAAAGTTCATGCAATGGCTTTTCACACATTTCGACACCCGTCACTCAGCCATAAGCGATCAGGGTACTCGCATTTAGAGTGTTTTCAAACGAGTTTCCCAAGTCATTTGGATAGCTAATCGATTGATCATCGCTTACCAAGCAACATGGAAGCGGCAAGGAGGAAGTGAAGAATCGTTAGCTCAAGTGGACTTTTTTAAAAACAATCGATGAATCCGTGAATGACCGGTGAATCACGCTCGATGAGTCTCTTGGTGCCTATCATCCGCATTTAAGACCCCTATCGGCACTTCTCGTTATGGAGTAGTTTATGGCAACGCTTTTCATTTATATGTCACGCTTGACAATAAGGCATATTGTGGGGGTGAAGGTACTAAATATGAATGCTAGGCTTGTAGGTTTAGAAAGAAAGTGCCAATTACTAGAGTTGGAGGAGTACAAGTTCCATGCATATGAAAGCACACGATTATACAAGTAGAATTCTAATGATGCAGAGGTGCCGGTAAAGTTCATGCAATGGCTTTTCACACATTTCGACACCCGTCACTCACTCATAAGCGATCGTGGTACTCAGATTTAGAGTGTTTTCAAATGAGTTTCCCAAGTCATTTGGATAGCTAATCGATTGATCATCGCTTACCAAGCAACATGGAAGCGGCAAGGAGGAAGTGAAGAATCGTTAGCTCAAGTGGATTTTTTTAAAAACAATCGATGAATCCGTGAATGATCGGTGAATCACGCTCGATGAGTCTCTTGGTGCCTATCATCCGCATTTAAGACCCCTATCGGCACTTCTCGTTATGGAGTAGTTTATGGCAACGCATTTCATTTATATGTCACGCTTGACAATAAGGCATATTGTGGGGGTGAAGGTACTAAATATGAATGCTAGGCTTGTAGCTTTAGAAAGAAAGTGCCAATTACTAGAGTTGGAGGAGTACAAGTTCCATGCATATGAAAGCACACGATTATACAAGTAGAATGCTAATGATGCAGAGGTGCTGGTAAAGTTCATGCAATGGCTTTTCACACATTTCGACACCCGTCACTCAGTCATAAGCGATCAGGGTACTCAGATTTAGAGTGTTTTCAAACGAGTTTCCCAAGTCATTTGGATAGCTAATCGATTGATCATCGCTTACCAAGAACATGGAAGCGGCAAGGAGGAAGTGAAGAATCGTTAGCTCAAGTGGATTTTTTTAATAACAATCGATCAATCCGTGAATGACTGGTGAATCACGCTCGATGAGTCTCTTGGTGCCTATCATCTGCATTTAGGACCCCTATCGGCACTTCTCTTTATGGAGTAGTTTATGGCAACGCATTTCATTTATATGTCACGCTTGACAATAAGGCATATTGTGGGGGTGAAGGTACTAAATATGAATGCTAGGCTTGTAGCTTTAGAAAGAAAGTGCCAATTACTAGAAGTTGGAGGAGTACAAGTTCCATGCATATGAAAGCACACGATTATACAAGTAGAATGCTAATGATGCAGGTGTTGGTAAAGTTCATGCAATGGCTTTTCACACATTTCGACACCCGTCACTCACTCATAAGCGATCAGGGTACTCGCATTTAGAGTGTTTTCAAACGAGTTTCCCAAGTCATTTGGATAGCTAATCGATTGATCATCGCTTACCCGCAATATGGAAGCGGCAAGGAGGAAGTGAAGAATCGTTAGCTCAAGTGGACTTTTTTAAAAACAATCGATGAATCCGTGAATGACCGGTGAATCAAGCTCGATGAGTCTCTTGGTGCCTATCATCCGCATTTAAGACTCCCTATCGGCACTTCTCGTTATGGAGTAGTTTATTGCAACGCTTTTCATTTATATGTCACGCTTGACAATAAGGCATATTGTGGGGGTGAAGTTACTAAATATGAATGCCGGGCTTGTAGCTTTAGAAAGAAAGTGCTAATTACTGGAGTTGGAGGAGTACAAGTTCCGTGCATATGAAAGCACACGATTATACAAGTAGAATGCTAATGATGTAGAGGTGTTGGTAAAGTTCATGCAATGGCTTTTCACACATTTCGACACCCGTCACTCAGTCATAAGCGATCGGGTACTCGCATTTAGAGTGTTTTCAAACGAGTTTCCCAAGTCATTTGGATAGCTAATCGATTGATCATCGCTTACCAGCAACATGGAAGCGGCAAGGAGGAATTGAAGAATCGTTAGCTCACGTGGATTTTTTTAAAAACAATCGATCAATCTGTGAATGACTGGTGAATCACGCTCGATGAGTCTCTTGGTGCCTATCATCTGCATTTAGGACCCCTATCGGCACTTCTCGTTATGGAGTAGTTTATGGCAACGCATTTCATTTATATGTCACGCTTGACAATAAGGCATATCGTGGGGGTGAAGGTACTAAATATGAATGCTAAGCTTGTAGCTTTAGAAAGAAAGTGCCAATTACTAGAGTTGGAGGAGTACAAGTTCCATGCATATGAAAGCACACGATTATACAAGTAGAATTCTAATGATGCAGAGGTGCTGGTAAAGTTAATGCAATGGCTTTTCACACATTTCGACACCCGTAACTCACTATAAGCGATCAAGGTACTCGCATTTAGAGTGTTTTCAAATGAGTTTCCCAAGTCATTTGGATAGCTAATCGATTGATCATCGCTTACCAAGAACATGGAAGCGGCAAGGAGGAAGTGAAGAATCGTTAGCTCAAGTGGATTTTTTTAATAACAATCGATCAATCCGTGAATGACCGGTGAATCACGCTCGATGAGTCTCTTGGTGCCTATCATCCGCATTTAGGACCCCTATCGGCACTTCTCTTTATGGAGTAGTTTATGGCAACGCATTTCATTTATATGTCACGCTTGACAATAAGGCATATCGTGGGGGCGAAGGTACTAAATATGAATGCTAGGCTTGTAGCTTTAGAAAGAAAGTGCCAATTACTAGAGTTGGAGGAGTACAAGTTCCATGCATATGAAAGCACACGATTATACAAGTAGAATTCTAATGATGCAGGTGCCTTGGTAAAGTTCATGCAATGGCTTTTCACACATTTCGACACCCGTCACTCACTCATAAGCGATCGTGGTACTCGTATTTAGAGTGTTTTCAAACGAGTTTCCCAAGTCATTTGGATAGCTAATCGATTGATCATCGCTTACCCGCAATATGGAAGCGGCAAGGAGGAAGTGAAGAATCGTTAGCTCAAGTGGACTTTTTAAAAACAATCGATGAATCCGTGAATGATCGGTGAATCAAGCTCGATGAGTCTCTTGGTGCCTATCATCTGCATTTAAGACTCCTATCGGCACTTCTCGTTATGGAGTAGTTTATTGCAACGCTTTTCATTTATATGTCACGCTTGACAATAAGGCATATTGTGGGGGTGAAGTTACTAAATATGAATGCTGGGCTTGTAGCTTTAGAAAGAAAGTGCTAATTACTGGAGTTGGAGGAGTACAAGTTCCGTGCATTTGAAAGCACACGATTATACAACTAGAATGCTAATGATGCAGAGGTGCTGGTAAAGTTCATGCAATGGCTTTTCACACATTTCGACACCCGTCACTTACTCATAAGCGATCGTGGTACTCGATTTAGAGTGTTTTCAAACGAGTTTCCCAAGTCATTTGGATAGCTAATCGATTGATCATCGCTTACCAAGAACATGGAAGCGGCAAGGAGGAATTGAAGAATCGTTAGCTCAAGTGGATTTTTTTAAAAACAATCGATCAATCCGTGAATGATCAGTGAATCACGCTCGATGAGTCTCTTGGTGCCTATCATCTGCATTTAGGACCCCTATCGGCACTTCTCGTTATGGAGTAGTTTATGGCAACGCATTTCATTTATATGTCACGCTTGACAATAAGGCATATTGTGGGGGTGAAGGTACTAAATATGAATGCTAAGCTTGTAGCTTTAGAAAGAAAGTGCCAATTACTAGAGTTGGAGGAGTACAAGTTCCATGCATATGAAAGCACACGATTATACAAGTAGAATTCTAATGATGCGAGGTGCTGGTAAAGTTCATGCAATGGCCTTTCACACATTTCGACACCCGTCACTCACCATAAGCGATCAGTGGTACTCGCATTTAGAGTGTTTTCAAATGAGTTTCCCAAGTCATTTGGATAGCTAATCGATTGATCATCGCTTACCCGCAACATGGAAGCGGCAAGGAGGAAGTGAAGAATCGTTAGCTCAAGTGGATTTTTTAAAAACAATCGATCAATCCGTGAATGACCGGTGAATCAAGCTCGATGAGTCTCTTGGTGCCTATCATCCGCATTTAAGACTCCTATCGGCACTTCTCGTTATGGAGTAGTTTATTGCAACGCTTTTCATTTATATGTCACGCTTGACAATAAGGCATATTGTGGGGGTGAAGTTACTAAATATGAATGCTCAGGCTTGTAGCTTTAGAAAGAAAGTGCTAATTATCGGAGTTGGAGGAGTACAAGTTCCGTGCATATGAAAGCACACGATTATACAAGTAGAATGCTAATGATGTAGAGGTGTTGGTAAAGTTCATGCAATGGCTTTTCACACATTTCGACACCCGTCACTCAGTCATAAGCGATCAGGGTACTCAGATTTAGAGTGTTTTCAAACGAGTTTCCCAAGTCATTTGGATAGCTAATCGATTGATCATCGCTTACCAGCAACATGGAAGCGGCAAGGAGGAATTGAAGAATCGTTAGCTCACGTGGATTTTTTTAAAAACAATCGATCAATCCGTGAATGATCGGTGAATCACGCTCGATGAGTCTCTTGGTGCCTATCATCCGCATTTAGGACCCCTATCGGCACTTCTCGTTATGGAGTAGTTTATGGCAACGCATTTCATTTATATAACACTTCACAATAAGGCATATTGTGGGGGTGAAGGTACTAAATATGAATGCTAAACTTGTAGCTTTCGAAAGAAAGTGCCAATTACTAGAGTTGGAGGAGTACAAGTTCCATGCCTATGAAAGCACACGATTATACAAGTAGAATTCTAATGATGCAGGTGCCGGTAAAGTTAATGCAATGGCCTTTCACACATTTCGACACCCGTAACTCACTATAAGCGATCAGTGGTACTCGGATTTAGAGTGTTTTCAAATGAGTTTCCCAAGTCATTTGGATAGCTAATCGATTAATCATCGCTTACCAAGAACATGGAAGCGGCAAGGAGGAAGTGAAGAATCGTTAGCTCAAGTGGATTTTTTTAATAACAATCGATCAATCCGTGAATGACCGGTGAATCACGCTCGATGAGTCTCTTGGTGCCTATCATCTGCATTTAGACCCCTATCGGCACTTCTCTTTATGGAGTAGTTTATGGCAACGCATTTCATTTATATGTCACGCTTGACAATAAGGCATATTGTGGGGGTGAAGGTACTAAATATGAATGCTAGGCTTGTAGCTTTAGAAAGAAAGTGCCAATTACTAGAGTTGAGGAGTACAAGTTCCATGCATATGAAAGCACACGATTATACAAGTAGAATTCTAATGATGCAGGTGCTGGTAAAGTTCATGCAATGGCTTTTCACACATTTCGACACCCGTCACTCACTATAAGCGATCGTGGTACTCAGATTTAGAGTGTTTTCAAACGAGATTCCCAAGTCATTTGGATAGCTAATCGATTGATCATCGATTACCAAGAACATGGAAGCGGCAAGGAGGAAGTGAAGAATCGTTAGCTCAAGTGGACTTTTTAAGAAACAATCGATGAATCCGTGAATGACCGGTGAATCACGCTCAATGAGTCTCTTGGTGCCTATCATCTGCATTTAAGACCCCCTATCGGCACTTCGTTATGGAGTAGTTTATGGCAACGCTTTTCATGTATATGTCACGCTTGACAATAAGGCATATTGTGGGGGGGTGAAGGTACTAAATATGAATGCTAGGCTTGTAGGTTTAGAAAGAAAGTGCCAATTACTAGAGTTGGAGGAGTACAAGTTCCATGCATATGAAAGCACACGATTATACAAGTAGAATTCTAATGATGCAGAGGTGCTGGTAAAGTTCATGCAACGGCTTTTCACACATTTCGACACCCGTCACTTAGTCATAAGCAATCAGGGTACTCAGATTTATAGTGTTTTCAACCGAGTTTCCCAAGTCATTTGGATAGCTAATCGATTAATCATCGCTTACCAAGCAACATGGAAGCGGCAAGGAGGAAGTGAAGAATCGTTAGCTCAAGTGGATTTTTTTAATAACAATCGATCAATCCGTGAATGATCGGTGAATCACGCTCGATGAGTCTCTTGGTGCCTATCATCCGCATTTAAGACCCCTATCGGCACTTCTCGTTATGGAGTAGTTTATGGCAACGCATTTCATTTATATGTCACGCTTGACAATAAGGCATATTGTGGGGGTGAAGGTACTAAATATGAATGCTAGGCTTGTAGCTTTAGAAAGAAAGTGCCAATTACTAGAGTTGGAGGAGTACAAGTTCCATGCATATGAAAGCACACGATTATACAAGTAGAATTCTAATGATGCAGAGGTGCTGGTAAAGTTCATGCAATGGCTTTTCACACATTTCGACACCCGTCACTCACTCATAAGCGATCAGGGTACTCAGATTTAGAGTGTTTTCAAACGAGATTCCCAAGTCATTTGGATAGCTAATCGATTGATCATCGATTACCACGCAACATGGAAGCTGAAAGGAGGAAGTGAAGAATCGTTAGCTCAAGTGGACTTTTTAAAAACAATCGATCAATCCGTGAATGACCGGTGAATCACGCTCGATGAGTCTCTTGGTGCCTATCATCCGCATTTAAGACCCCTATCGGCACTTCTCGTTATGGAGTAGTTTATGGCAACGCTTTTCATGTATATGTCACGCTTGACAATAAGGCATATTGTGGGGGTGAAGGTACTAAATATGAATGCTAGGCTTGTAGGTTTAGAAAGAAAGTGCCAATTACTAGAGTTGGAGGAGTACAAGTTCCATGCATATGAAAGCACACGATTATACAAGTAGAATTCTAATGATGCAGTAGGTGCCGGGTAAAGTTCATGCAACGGCTTTTCACACATTTCGACACCCGTCACTTAGTCATAAGCGATCAGTGGTACTCGATTTATAGTGTTTTCAACCGAGTTTCCCTAAGTCATTTGGATAGCTAATCGATTAATCATCGCTTACCAAGCAACATGGAAGCGGCAAGGAGGAAGTGAAGAATCGTTAGCTCAAGTGGATTTTTTAATAACAATCGATCAATCCGTGAATGACTGGTGAATCACGCTCGATGAGTCTCTGGTGACTATCATCTGCATTTAGGACCCCTTATCGGCACTTCTCGTTATGGAGTAGTTTATGGCAACGCATTTCATTTATATGTCACGCTTGACAATAAGGCATATTGTGGGGGTGAAGGTACTAAATATGAATGCTAGGCTTGTAGCTTTAGAAAGAAAGTGCCAATTACTAGAGTTGGAGGAGTACAAGTTCCATGCATATGAAAGCACACGATTATACAAGTAGAATTCTAATGATGCAGAGGTGCTGGTAAAGTTCATGCAACGGCTTTTCACACATTTCGACACCCGTCACTTAGTCATAAGCGATCAGGGTACTCAGATTTAGAGTGTTTTCAAACGAGTTTCCCAAGTCATTTGGATAGCTAATTGATTGATCATCGCTTACCAGCAACATGGAAGCGGCAAGGAGGAAGTGAAGAATCGTTAGCTCAAGTGGACTTTTTTAAAACAATCGATTAATCGTGAACGATCGGTGAATCACGCTCGATGACTCTCTTGGTGCCTATCATCCGCATTTAAGACTCCTATCGCCACTTCGTTATGGAGTAGTTTATGGCAACGCATTTCATTTATATGTCACGCT
>JAUJYP020001244.1:0-60921 GCA_030674075.2 Linum usitatissimum | reverse complement strand
AATGTGTACATACCGAATACTTTGTGATCAAAGTCAACGTAGTTCGGGTTGGGTTTGATTATTCATAGGAAATTTTAAAAAAGGTGGACTGAAATTTATATCTCGGCTTACCTACCGAACCTAATCATTTGTAATCAACGTCCAGTGTAGTTGGGGTTCGAGATTGATTATTAATTTGTATTTTTTATTAAACGCGGACTCGAGCCTTTCTCGGTTGCCTATGTACCCAATATTTTTTGATCGAAGTCCGCGTAGTTTGGGTTGGGAGATTGGTTATCCATAGGAATCTTTTTTAAAAAGGTCGATTCGAAGTATTTCTCGCTTAGGTACGTACCGAATACTTTGTGATCAAAGTCCACGTAGTTCAGGTTGGGATTGATTATTCATAGGAAATTTTAAAAAAAGGTGGACTCAAATTTTTCTCGGCTACCACGTACCAACAATTTGTAATCAAAGTCCGTGTAGTTGGAGTTCGAGATTGATTACGAATAGGTATTTTTTTATTAAAGGGAGACTCGAGGCCTTTCTCGGTTGCCTATGTACCCAATATTTTGGGATCAAAGTCAGCGTAGTTCGGGGTTGGAGATTGGTTACCCTATAGGTATCTTTTTTAAAAAAGGTCGATTCAAGAATTCCAGAACCGTGTACGTACCGAATACTTTGTGATCAAAGTCCACGTACTTCGGGTTAGGATTGATTATTCATAGGTAATTTTAAAAAAGGTGGACTCAAATTTTTCTCGGCTACCTACGTACCAAATAAATTGTAATCAAAGTCCGTGTAGTTGGGGTTCGAGATTGATTATTAATAGGTATTTTTATTAAAGGTGGACTCGAGCCTTTCATTGTTGCCTATGTACCCAATAGTTTGGTGCTCAAAGTCCGCGTAGTTCGGGGTTGGACATTGGTTATCCATAGGTATCTTTTTTAAAAGGTCGACTCGAGCCTTTCACAACTGTGTACGTACCGAATACTTTGTGATCAAAGTCCGCGTACTTCGGGTTAGGATTGATTATTCATAGGTAATTTTAAAAAGGTGGACTCAAATTTTTCTCGGCTACCTACGTACCAAATAAATTGTAATCAAAGTCGGTGTAGTTGGGGTTCGAGATTGATTATTAATAGGTATTTTTTATGAAAGGTGGACTCGAGCCTTTCTTTGTTGCCTATGTACCCAATAGTTTGGTGATCAAAGTCCGCGTAGTTCGGGGTTGGACATTGGTTATCCATAGGTATCTTTTTTAAAAGGTCGACTCGAGCCTTTCACAACGTGTACGTACCGAATACTTTGTGATCAAAGTCCGCGTACTTCGGGTTAGGATTGATTATTCATAGGTAATTTTAAAAGGTGGACTCAAATTTTTCTCGGCTACCTACGTACCAAATAAATTGTAATCAAAGTCGGTGTAGTTGGGGTTCGAGATTGATTATTAATAGGTATTTTTTTATTAAAGGTGGACTCGAGCCTTTCATTGTTGCCTATGTACCCAATAGTTTGGTTCTCAAAGTCCGCGTAGTTCGGGGTTGGACATTGGTTATCCATAGGTATCTTTTTAAAAGGTCGACTCGAGCATTTCACAACTATGTACGTACCGAATACTTTGTGATCAAAGTCCGCGTAGTTCAGGTTGGGATTGATTATTCATAGGAAATTTTAAAAAAGGTGGACTCAAATTTTTACATACCTACGTACCCAATAATTTGTAATCAAAGTCCGTCGTATTTGGAGTTCGAGATTGATTACGAATAGGTATTTTTTATTAGCGGCGGACTCGAGCCTTTCTCGGTTGCTTATGTACTCAATATTTTGGGATCAAAGTCTCGCGTAGTTCGGGGTTGGAGATTGGTTATCCATAGGTATCTTTTTTAAAAGGTCGATTCAAGAATCCCAGAATCGTGTACGTACCGAATACTTTGTGATCAAAGTCCACGTAGTTCGGGTTGGGTTTCGTTATTCATAGAAAATTTTAAAAGGTGGACTCGGAAATTTTTTTCTCGGCTACCAAGTTACCCAATATTTTTGTAATCAAAGTCGGTGTAGTTGTGGTTCGAGATTGATTATTAATTGGTATTTTTTATTAAAGGCGAACTCCGACCTTTATGGGTTGCCTATGTACCCAATATGTTTGGATCAAATTCCGCGTAGTTTGGGGTAGGAGATTGGTTATCCATAGGCATCTTTTTTAAAAAGGTCGATTCAAGCCTTTCACAACCGTGTACGTATCGAATTCCTTGTGATCAAAGTCCACGTAGTTCGGGTTAGGTTTGATTATTCATAGGAAATCTTTAAAAAGGTGGACTCAAATTTATCTCGGCTACCTAATGTATCAATCATTTGTAATCAACGTCCGTGTAGTTGGGGTTCGAGATTGATTATTAATTGGTATTTTTATTAAACGCGGACTCGAGCCTTTCTCGGTTGCCTATGTACCCAATATTTTTGGATCAAAGTCCGTGTAGTTTGGGTTGGGAGATTAGTTATCCATAAGCATCTTTTTTAAAAAGGTCGATTCAAGAATTTCGAACAATGTACATGGCGGAATACTTTGTGATCAAAGTCCACGTAGTTCGGGTTGGGTTTGATTATTCGTAGGAAATTTTAAAAGGTGGACTCAAATTTATCTCGCCTACCTACGAACCCAATCATTTGTAATCAACGTCCGTGTAGTTGGGGTTCGAGATTGATTATTAATTTGTATTTTTTTTATTAAACGCGGACTCGAGCCTTTCTAGGTTGCTATGTACCCAATATTTTTGGATCAAAGTCCGCGTAGTTTGGGTTGGGAGATTGGTTATCCATAGGAATCTTTTTTAAAGGTCGATTCAAGCATTTCACAACTATGTACGTACCGAATACTTTGTGATCAAAGTCCACGTAGTTCAGGTTGGGATTGATTATTCATAGGAAATTTTAAAAAGGTGGACTCAAATTTTCTCTGCTACCTACGTACCCAATAATTTGTAATCAAAGTCCGTGTAGTTGGAGTTCGCGATTGATTACGAATAGGTATTTTTTATTAAAGGTACACTCGAGCCTTTCTCGGTTGCCTATGTACCCAATATTTTGGGATCAAAGTCCGCGTAGTTCGGGGTTGGAGATTGGTTATCCATAGGTATCTTTTTTAAAAGGTCGATTCAAGAATTCCGAAGCGTGTACGTACCGAATACTTTGTGATCAAAGTCCACGTAGTTCGGGTTGGGTTTCATTATTCATAGGAAATTTTAAAAAAGGTGGACTCAAATTTTTCTCGCCTACCTAGGTACCCAATATTTTTGTAATCAAAGTCCGTGTAGTTGTGGTTCGAGATTGATTATTAATTGGTATTTTTTATTAAAGGCGAACTCCGGCCTTTATGGGTTGCCTATGTACCCAATATGTTTGGATCAAATTCCGCGTAGTTTGGGGTGGGAGATTTGTTATCCATAGGCATCTTTTTTAAAAGGTCGATTCAAGCCTTTCACAGCCGTGTACGTACCGAATTCTTTGTGATCAAAGTCCACGTAGTTCGGGTTGGGTTTGATTATTCATAGGAAATCTTTAAAAAGGTGGACTCAAATTTATCTCGGCTACCTATGTACCCAATCATTTGTAATCAACGTCCGTGTAGTTGGGGTTCGAGATTGATTATTAATTGGTATTTTTTATTAAACGCGGACTCGAGCCTTTCTCGGTTGCCAATGTACCCAATATTTTTGGATCAAAGTCCGTGTAGTTTGGGTTGGGAGATTGGTTATCCATAAGCATCTTTTTTTTTTTAAAAGGTCGATTCAAGAATTTTAGAACAGTGTACATACCGAATACTTTGTGATCAAAGTCCACGTAGTTCGGGTTGGGTTTGATTATTCATAGGAAATTTTAAAAAGGTGGACTCAAATTTATCTCGACTTACCTACGAACCCAATCATTTTGTAATCAACGTCCGTGTAGTTGGGGTTCGAGATTGATTATTAATTTGTATTTTTTATTAAACGCGGACTCGAGCCTTTCTCGGTTACATATGTACCCAATATTTTTGGATCTAAGTCCGCGTAGTTTGGGTTGGGAGATTGGTTATCCATAGGAATGTTTTTAAAAGGTCGATTCAAGCATTTCACAACTATGTACGTACCGAATACTTTGTGATCAAAGTCCACGTAGTTCAGGTTGGGATTGATTATTCATAGGAAATTTTAAAAAAGGTGGACTCAAATTTTCTCGGCTACCTACGCATCTGTCAATAATTTGTAATCAAAGTCCGTGTAGTTGGAGTTCGCGATTGATTACGAATAGGTATTTTTTATTAAAGGCAGACTCGAGCCTTTCTCGGTTGCCTATGTACCCAATATTTTGGGATCAAAGTCCGCGTAGTTCGGGGTTGGAGATTGGTTATCCATAGGTATCTTTTTTAAAAGGTCGATTCAAGAATTCCGAAGCGTGTGTACGTATCGAATACTTTGTGATCAAAGTCCACGTAGTTCGGGTTGGGTTTCATTATTCATAGGAAATTTTAAAAAAGGTGGACTCAAATTTTTCTCGGCTACCTACGTACCCAATATTTTGTAATCAAAGTCCGTGTAGTTGTGGTTCGAGATTGATTATTAATTGGTATTTTTTATTAAAGGCGAACTCCGGCCTTTATGGGTTGCCTATGTACCCAATATGTTTGGATCAAAGTCCGCGTAGTTTGGGGTAGGAGATTGGTTATCCATAGGCATCTTTTTTAAAAGGTCGATTCAAGCCTTTCACAAGCGTATGTACGTACCGAATTCTTTGTGATCAAAGTCCACGTAGTTCGGGTTGGGTTTGATTATTCATAGGAAATCTTTAAAAAGGTGGACTCAAATTTATCTCGGCTACCTATGTACCCAATCATTTGTAATCAACGTCCGTGTAGTTGGGGTTCGAGATTGATTATTAATTGGTATTTTTTATTAAACGCGGACTCGAGCCTTTCTCGGTTGCCTATGTACCCAATATTTTTGGATCAAAGTCCGTGTAGTTTGGGTTGGGAGATTAGTTATCCATAAGCATCTTTTTTTAAAAGGTCGATTCAAGAATTTCAGAACAGTGTACATACCGAATACTTTGTGATCAAAGTCCACGTAGTTCGGGTTGGGTTTGATTATTCATAGGAAATTTTAAAAAGGTGGACTCAAATTTATCTCGGCTACCTACGAACCCAATCATTTGTAATCAACGTCCGTGTAGTTGGGGTTCGAGATTGATTATTAATTTGTATTTTTTATTAAACGCGGACTCGAGCCTTTCTCGGTTGCCTATGTACCCAATATTTTTGGATCAAAGTCCGCGTAGTTTGGGTTGGGAGATTGGTTATCCATAGGAATCTTTTTTAAAAGGTCGATTCAAGCATTTCACAACTGTGTACGTACCGAATACTTTGTGATCAAAGTCCACGTAGTTCGGGTTGGGATTGATTATTCATAGGAAATTTTAAAAAAGGTGGACTCAAATTTTTCTCGGCTACCTACGTACCCAATAATTTGTAATCAAAGTCCGTGTAGTTGGAGTTCGCGATTGATTACGAATAGGTATTTTTTATTAAAGGCACACTCGAGCCTTTCTCGGTTGCCTATGTACCCAATATTTTGGGATCAAAGTCCGCGTAGTTCGGGGTTGGAGATTGGTTATCCATAGGTATCTTTTTTAAAAGGTCGATTCAAGAATTCCAGAACTGTGTACGTACCGAATACTTTGTGATCAAAGTCCACGTAGTTCGGGTTGGGTTTCATTATTCATAGGAAATTTTAAAAAGGTGGACTCAAATTTTTCTCGGCTACCTAGGTACCCAATATTTTTGTAATCAAAGTACGTGTAGTTGTGGTTCGAGATTGATTATTAATTGGTATTTTTTATTAAAGGCGAACTCCGGCCTTTATGGGTTGCCTATGTACCCAATATGTTTGGATCAAATTCCGCGTAGTTTGGGGTGGGAGATTTGTTATCCATAGGCATCTTTTTTAAAAGGTCGATTCAAGCCTTTCACAACTGTGTACGTACCGAATTCTTTGTGATCAAAGTCCACGTAGTTCGGGTTGGGTTTGATTATTCATAGGAAATCTTTAAAAAGGTGGACTCAAATTTATCTCGGCTACCTATGTACCCAATCATTTGTAATCAACGTCCGTGTAGTTGGGGTTCGAGATTGATTATTAATTGGTATTTTTTATTAAACGCGGACTCGAGCCTTTCTCGGTTGCCTATGTACCCAATATTTTTGGATCAAAGTCCGTGTAGTTTGGGTTGGGAGATTAGTTATCCATAAGCATCTTTTTTAAAAGGTCGATTCAAGAATTTCAGAACAGTTGTACATACCGAATACTTTGTGATCAAAGTCCACGTAGTTCGGGTTGGGTTTGATTATTCATAGGAAATTTTAAAAAGGTGGACTCAAATTTATCTCGGCTACCTACGAACCCAATCATTTGTAATCAACGTCCGTGTAGTTGGGGTTCGAGATTGATTATTAATTTGTATTTTTTATTAAACGCGGACTCGAGCCTTTCTCGGTTGCCTATGTACCCAATATTTTTGGATCAAAGTCCGCGTAGTTTGGGTTGGGAGATTGGTTATCCATAGGAATCTTTTTTAAAAGGTCGATTCAAGCATTTCACAACTATGTACGTACCGAATACTTTGTGATCAAAGTCCACGTAGTTCGGGTTGGGATTGATTATTCATAGGAAATTTTAAAAAAGGTGGACTCAAATTTTTCTCGGCTACCTACGTACCCAATAATTTGTAATCAAAGTCCGTGTAGTTGGAGTTCGCGATTGATTACGAATAGGTATTTTTTATTAAAGGCACACTCGAGCCTTTCTCGGTTGCCTATGTACCCAATATTTTGGGATCAAAGTCCGCGTAGTTCGGGGTTGGAGATTGGTTATCCATAGGTATCTTTTTTAAAAGGTCGATTCAAGAATTCCGGAAGCGTGTACGTACCGAATACTTTGTGATCAAAGTCCACGTAGTTCGGGTTGGGTTTCATTATTCATAGGAAATTTTAAAAAGGTGGACTCAAATTTTTCTCGGCTACCTAGGTACCCAATATTTTTGTAATCAAAGTACGTGTAGTTGTGGTTCGAGATTGATTATTAATTGGTATTTTTTATTAAAGGCGAACTCCGGCCTTTATGGGTTGCCTATGTACCCAATATGTTTGGATCAAATTCCGCGTAGTTTGGGGTGGGAGATTTGTTATCCATAGGCATCTTTTTTAAAAGGTCGATTCAAGCCTTTCACAACTGTGTACGTACCGAATTCTTTGTGATCAAAGTCCACGTAGTTCGGGTTGGGTTTGATTATTCATAGGAAATCTTTAAAAAGGTGGACTCGAAATTTATCTCGGCTACCTATGTACCCAATCATTTGTAATCAACGTCCGTGTAGTTGGGGTTCGAGATTGATTATTAATTGGTATTTTTTATTAAACGCGGACTCGAGCCTTTCTCGATTGCCTATGTACCCAATATTTTTGGATCAAAGTCGGTGTAGTTTGGGTTGGGAGATTAGTTATCCATAAGCATCTTTTTTAAAAGGTCGATTCAAGAATTTCGAAACAGTGTACATACCGAATACTTTGTGATCAAAGTCCACGTAGTTCGGGTTGGGTTTGATTATTCATAGGAAATTTTAAAAAGGTGGACTCAAATTTATCTCGGCTACCTACGAACCCAATCATTTGTAATCAACGTCCGTGTAGTTGGGGTTCGAGATTGATTATTAATTTGTATTTTTTATTAAACGCGGACTCGAGCCTTTCTCGGTTACCTATGTACCCAATATTTTTGGATCAAAGTCCGCGTAGTTTGGGTTGGGAGATTGGTTATCCATAGGAATCTTTTTTAAAAGGTCGATTCAAGCATTTCACAACTATGTACGTACCGAATACTTTGTGATCAAAGTCCACGTAGTTCAAGTTGGGATTGATTATTCATAGGAAATTTTAAAAAGGTGGACTCAAATTTTTCTCGGCTACCTACGTACCCAATAATTTGTAATCAAAGTCCGTGTAGTTGGAGTTCGCGATTGATTACGAATAGGTATTTTTTATTAAAGGCACACTCGAGCCTTTCTCGGTTGCATACGTACCCAATATTTTGGGATCAAAGTCCGCGTAGTTCGGGGTTGGAGATTGGTTATCCATAGGTATCTTTTTTAAAAGGTCGATTCAAGAATTCCGGAAGCGTGTACGTATCGAATACTTTGTGATCAAAGTCCACGTAGTTCGGGTTGGGTTTCATTATTCATAGGAAATTTTAAAAAAGGTGGACTCAAATTTTTCTCCGCTACCTAGGTACCCAATATTTTTGTAATCAAAGTCCGTGTAGTTGTGGTTCGAGATTGATTATTAATTGGTATTTTTTATTAAAGGCGAACTCCAGCCTTTATGGGTTGCCTATGTACCCAATATGTTTGGATCAAAGTCCGCGTAGTTTGGGGTGGGAGATTGGTTATCCATAGGCATCTTTTTTAAAAGGTCGATTCAAGCCTTTCACAACGTGTACGTACCGAATTCTTTGTGATCAAAGTCCACGTAGTTCGGGTTGGGTTTGATTATTCATAGGAAATCTTTAAAAAGGTGGACTCAAATTTATCTCGGCTACCTATGTACCCAATCATTTGTAATCAACGTCCGTGTAGTTGGGGTTCGAGATTGATTATTAATTGGTATTTTTTATTAAACGCGGACTCGAGCCTTTCTCGGTTGCCTATGTACCCAATATTTTTGGATCAAAGTCCGTGTAGTTTGGGTTGGGAGATTGGTTATCCATAGGCATCTTTTTTAAAAGGTCGATTCAAGAATTTCAGAACAGTGTACATACCGAATACTTTGTGATCAAATTCCACGTAGTTCGGGTTGGGTTTCATTATTCATAGGAAATTTTAAAAAAGGTGGACTCAAATTTATCTCGGCTACCTACGAACCCAATCATTTATAATCAACGTCCGTGTAGTTGGGGTTCGAGATTGATTATTAATTTGTATTTTTTATTAAACGCGGACTCGAGCCTTTCTCGGTTGCCTATGTACCCAATATTTTTGGATCAAAGTCCGCGTAGTTTGGGTTGGGAGATTGGGTTATCCATAGGCATCTTTTTTAAAAGGTCGATTCAAGCCTTTCACAAGCTATGTACGTACCGAATACTTTGTGATCAAAGTCCACGTAGTTCGGGTTGGGATTGATTATTCATAGGAAATTTTAAAAAAGGTGGACTCAAATTTTCTCGGCTACCTACGTACCCAATAATTTGTAATCAAAGTCCGTGTAGTTGGAGTTCGAGATTGATTACTAATAGGTATTTTTTATTAAAGGCAGACTCGAGCCTTTCTCGGTTGCCTATGTACCCAATATTTTGGGATCAAAGTCTGCGTAGTTCGGGGTTGGAGATTGGTTATCCATAGGTAACTTTTTTAAAAGGTCGATTCAAGAATTCCAAAACTGTGTACATATCGAATACTTTGTGATCAAAGTCCACGTAGTTCGGGTTGGGTTTCATTATTCATAGGAAATTTTAAAAAGGTGGACTCAAATTTATCTCGGCTACCTACGTACCCAATCATTTGTAATCAACGTCCGTGTAGTTGTGGTTCGAGATTGATTATTAATTGGTATTTTTTATTAAAGGCGAACTCCGACCTTTATGGGTTGCGTATGTACCCAATATGTTTGGATCAAAGTCCGCGTAGTTTGGGGTGGGAGATTGGTTATCCATAGGCATCTTTTTTAAAAGGTCGATTCAAGCCTTTCACAATCGTGTACGTACCGAATTCTTTGTGATCAAAGTCCACGTAGTTCGGGTTGGGTTTGATTATTCATAGGAAATCTTTAAAAAGGTGGACTCAAATTTATCTCGGCTACCTATGTACCCAATCATTTGTAATCAACGTCCGTGTAGTTGGGGTTCGAGATTGATTATTAATTGGTATTTTTTATTAAACGCGAACTCGAGCCTTTCTCGGTTGCCTATGTACCCAATATTTTTGGATCAAAGTCCGTGTAGTTTGGGTTGGGAGATTGGTTATCCATAGGCATCTTTTTTAAAAGGTCGATTCAAGAATTTAAGAACAGTGTACATACCAAATACTTTGTGATCAAAGTCCACGTAGTTCGGGTTGGGTTTGATTATTCATAAGAAATTTTAAAAAAGGTGGACTTAAATTTATCTCGGCTACCAACGAACCCAATCATTTGCAATCAACGTCCGTGTAGTTGGGGTTCGAGATTGATTATTAATTTGTATTTTTTATTAAACGCGGACTCAAGCCTTTGTCGGTTGCCTATGTACCCAATATTTTTGGATCAAAGTCCGCGTAGTTTGGGTTGGGAGATTGGTTATCCATAGGCAACTTTTTTAAAAGGTCGATTCAAGCCTTTCACAACTGTGTACGTACCGAATACTTTGTGATCAAAGTCCACGTAGTTCAGGTTGGGATTAATTATTCATAGGAAATTTTAAAAAAGGTGGACTCAAATTTTTTCGGCTACCTACGTACCCAATAATTTGTAATCAAAGTCCGTGTAGTTGGAGTTCGAGATTGATTACTAATAGGTATTTTTTATTAAAGGCAGACTCGAGCCTTTCTCGGTTGCCTATGTACCCAATATTTTGGGATCAAAGTCCGCGTAGTTCGGGGTTGGAGATTGGTTATCCATAGGTAACTTTTTTAAAAGGTCGATTCAAGAATTCCAAAACTGTGTACGTATCGAATACTTTGTGATCAAAGTCCACGTAGTTCGGGTTGGGTTTCATTATTCATAGGAAATTTTAAAAAAGGTGGACTCAAATTTATCTCGGCTACATACGTACCCAATTATTTGTAATCAACGTCCGTGTAGTTGTGGTTCGAGATTGATTATTAATTGGTATTTTTTTATTAAAGGCGAACTCCGGCCTTTATGGGTTGCCTATGTACCCAATATGTTTGGATCAAAGTCCGCGTAGTTTGGGGTGGGAGATTGGTTATCCATAGGCATCTCTTTTTTAAAAGGTCGATTCAAGCCTTTCACAACTGTGTACGTACCGAATTCTTTGTGATCAAAGTCCACGTAGTTCGGGTTGGGTTTGATTATTCATAGGAAATCTTTAAAAAGGTGGACTCAAATTTATCTCGGCTACCTATGTACCCAATCATTTGTAATCAAAGTCCGTGTAGTTGGGGTTCGAGATTGATTATTAATTGGTATTTTTTATTAAACGCGGACTCGAGCCTTTCTCGGTTGCACATGTACCCAATATTTTTGGATCAAAGTCCGTGTAGTTTGGGTTGGGAGATTGGTTATCCATAGGCATCTTTTTTAAAAGGTCGATTCAAGAATTTAAGAAACGGTGTACATACCGAATACTTTGTGATCAAAGTCCACGTAGTTCGGGTTGGGTTTGATTATTCATAGGAAATTTTAAAAAAGGTGGACTCAAATTTATCTCGGCTACCTACGAACCCAATCATTTGCAATCAACGTCCGTGTAGTTGGGGTTCGAGATTGATTATTAATTTGTATTTTTTATTAAACGCGGACTCGAGCCTTTCTCGGTTGCCTATGTACCCAATATTTTTGGATCAAAGTCCGCGTAGTTTGGGTTGGGAGATTGGTTATCCATAGGCATCTTTTTTAAAAGGTCGATTCAAGCCTTTCACAACTGTGTACGTACCGAATACTTTGTGATCAAAGTCCACGTAGTTCAGGTTGGGATTGATTATTCATAGGAAATTTTAAAAAAGGTGGACTCAAATTTTTCTCGGCTACCTACGTACCCAATAATTTGTAATCAAAGTCCGTGTAGTTGGAGTTCGAGATTGATTACTAATAGGTATTTTTTATTAATGGTAGACTCGAGCCTTTCTCGGTTGCCTATGTACCCAATATTTTGGGATCAAAGTCCGCGTAGTTCGGGGTTGGAGATTGGTTATCCATAGGTAACTTTTTTAAAAGGTCGATTCAAGAATACCAAAGCCGTGTACGTATCGAATACTTTGTGATCAAAGTCCACGTAGTTTGGGTTGGGTTTCATTATACATAGGAAATTTTAAAAAAGGTGGACTCAAATTTATCTTGACTACCTACGTACCCAATCATTTGTAATCAACGTCCGTGTAGTTGGGGTTCGAGATTGATTATTAATTGGTATTTTTTATTAAAGGCGAACTCCGGCCTTTTCTGGGTTGCCTATGTACCCAATATTTTTGGATCAAAGTTCGCGTAGTTTGGGGTGGGAGATTGGTTATCCATAGGAATCTCTTTTAAAAGATCGATTCAAGCCTTTCACAAGCGTGTACGTACCGAATACTTTGTGATCAAAGTCCACGTAGTTCGGGTTGGGATTGATTATTCATAGGAAATTTTAAAAAGGTGGACTCAAATTTTTCTCGGCTACCTACGTACCCAATAATTTGTAATCAAAGTCCGTGTAGTTGGAGTTCGAGATTGATTACTAATAGGTATTTTTTATTAAAGACGGACTCGAGCCTTTCTCGGTTGCCTATGTACCCAATATTTTGGGATCAAAGTCCGCGTAGTTCGGGGTTGGAGATTGGTTATCCATAGGTAACTTTTTTAAAAGGTCGATTCAAGAATTTCAGAACTGTGTACGTACCGAATACTTTGTGATCAAAGTCCACGTAGCTTGGGTTGGGTTTCATTATTCATAGGAAATTTTAAAAAAGGTGGACTCAAATTTATCTTTGCTACCTACGTACCCAATCATTTGTAATCAACGTCCGTGTAGTTGGGGTTCGAGATTGATTATTAATTGGTATTTTTTATTAAAGGCGAACTCCAGCCTTTACGGGTTGCTATGTACCCAATATTTTTGGATCAAAGTTCGCGTAGTTTAGGGTGGGAGATTGGTTATCCATAGGAATCTCTTTAAAAGATCGATTCAAGCCTTTCACAACTGTGTACGTACCGAATACTTTGTGATCAAAGTCCACGTAGTTCGGGTTGGGATTGATTATTCATTGGAAATTTTAAAAAAGGTGGACTCAAATTTTTCTCGGCTACCTAGGTACCCAATAGTTTTGTAATCAAAGTCTGTGTAGTTCGGGGTTCGAGATTGATTGTTAATTGGTATTTTTTATTAAACGCGGACTCGAGCCTTTCTCGGTTCCCTATGTACCCAATATTTTTGGATCAAAGTTCGAGTAGTTTGGGTTGGGAGATTGGTTATCCATAGGCATCTTTTTTAAAAGGTCGATTCAATCCTTTCACAACTGTGTACGTACCGAATACTTTGTGATCAAAGTCCACGTAGTTCAGGTTGGGATTGATTATTCATAGGAAATTTTAAAAAAGGTGGACTCAAATTTTTCTCGGCTACCTACGTACCCAATAATTTGTAATCAATGTCCGTATAGTTGGAGTTCGAGATTGATTACTAATAGGTATTTTTTATTAAAAGGCAGACTCGAGCCTTTCTCGGTTGCCTATGTACCCAATATTTTGGGATCAAAGTCCGCGTAGTTCGGGGTTGGAGATTGGTTATCCATAGGTATCTTTTTTAAAAGGTCGATTCAAGAATTCCAGAACTGTGTACGTACCGAATAGTTTGTGATCAAAGTCCACGTAGTTCGGGTTGGGTTTCATTATTCATAGGAAATTTTAAAAAAGGTGGACTCAAATTTTTCTCGGCTACCTAGGTACCCAATATTTTTGTAATCAAAGTCCGTGTAGTTGTGGTATGAGATTGATTATTAATTGGTATTTTTTATTAAAGGCGAACTCCGGCCTTTATGGGTTGCCTTTATGTACCCAATATGTTTGGATCAAAGTCCGCGTAGTTTGGGGTGGGAGATTGGTTATCCATAGGCATCTTTTTTAAAAGGTAGATTCAAGCCTTTCACAATCGTGTACGTACCGAATTCTTTGTGATCAAAGTCCACGTAGTTCGGGTTGGGTTTGATTATTCATAGGAAATCTTTAAAAAGGTGGACTCAAATTTATCTCGGCTACCTATGTACCCAATCATTTGTAATCAACGTCCGTGTAGTTGGGGTTCGAGATTGATTATTAATTGGTATTTTTTATTAAACGCGGACTCGAGCCTTTTTCAGTTGCCTATGTACCCAATATTTTTGGATCAAAGTCCGTGTAGTTTGGGTTGGGAGATTGGTTATCCATAGGCATCTTTTTTAAAAGGTCGATTCAAGAATTTCACAACTGTGTACGTACCGAATACTTTGTGATCAAAGTCCACGTAGTTCGGGTTGGGATTGATTATTCATAGGAAATTTTAAAAAAGGTGGACTCAAATTTTTCTCGGCTACCTACGTACCCAATAATTTGTAATCAATGTCGTATAGTTGGAGTTCGAGATTGATTACTAATAGGTATTTTTTTATTAAAGGCGGACTCGAGCCTTTCTCGGTTGCCTATGTACCCAATATTTTGGGATCAAAGTCCCGTAGTTCGGGGTTGGAGATTGGTTATCCATAGGTATCTTTTTTAAAAGGTCGATTCAAGAATTCCGAAGCTGTGTACGTACGAATAGTTTGTGATCAAAGTCCACGTAGTTCGGGTTGGGTTTCATTATTCATAGGAAATTTTAAAAAGGTGGACTCGAAATTTTTCTCGGTTACCTAGGTACCCAATATTTTTGTAATCAAAGTCCGTGTAGTTGTGGTTTGAGATTGATTATTAATTGGTATTTTTTATTAAAGGCGAACTCCGGCCTTTAATGGGTTGCCTATGTACCCAATATGTTTGGATCAAAGTCCGCGTAGTTTGGGGTGGGAGATTGGTTATCCATAGGCATCTTTTTTAAAAGGTAGATTCAAGCCTTTCTGGTATGTGTACGTGCCAAATTCTTTGTGATCAAAGTCCACGTAGTTCGGGTTGGGTTTGATTATTCATAGGAAATCTTTAAAAAGGTGGACTCAAATTTATCTCGGCTACCTATGTACCCAATCATTTGTAATCAACGTCCGTGTAGTTGGGGTTCGAGATTGATTATTAATTGGTATTTTTTATTAAACGCGGACTCGAGCCTTTCTCAGTTGCCTATGTACCCAATATTTTTGGATCAAAGTCCGTGTAGTTTGGGTTGGGAGATTGGTTATCCATAGGCATCTTTTTTTAAAAGGTCGATTCAAGAATTTCACAACCGTGTACGTACCGAATACTTTGTGATCAAAGTCCACGTAGTTCAGGTTGAGATTGATTATTCATAGGAAATTTTTAAAAAGGTGGACTCAAATTTTTCTCGGCTACGTACGTACCCGATAATTTGTAATCAAAGTCCGTGTAGTTGGAGTTCGAGATTGATTACTAATAGGTATTTTTTATTAAAGGCAGACTCGAGCCTTTCTCGGTTGCCTATGTACCCAATATTTTGGGATCAAAGTCCACGTAGTTCGGGGTTGGAGATTGGTTATCCATAGGTAACTTTTTTTAAAAGGTCGATTCAAGAATTCCAAAACTCGTGTACGTACCGAATACTTTGTGATCAAAGTCCACATAGTTTGGGTTGGGTTTCATTATTCATAGGAAATTTTAAAAAAGGTGGACTCAAATTTATCTTGGCTACCTACGTACCCAATCATTTGTAATCAACGTCCGTGTAGTTGGGGTTCGAGATAGATTATTAATTGGTATTTTTTATTAAAGGCGAACTCCGGCCTTTAAGGGTTGCCTATGTACCCAATATTTTTGGATCAAAGTTCGCGTAGTTTGGGGTGGGAGATTGGTTATCCATAGGAATCTCTTTTAAAAGATCGATTCAAGCCTTTCACAAGCGTGTACGTACCGAATACTTTGTGATCAAAGTCCACGTAGTTCGGGTTGGGATTGATTATTCATAGGAAATTTTAAAAAAGGTGGACTCAAATTTTTCTCGGCTACCTAGGTACCCATATTTTTGTAATCAAAGTCCGTGTAGTTGTGGTTTGAGATTGATTATTAATTGGTATTTTTTATTAAAGGCGAACTCCAGCCTTTCTGGGTTGCTATGTGCCCAATATGTTTGGATCGAAGTCCGCGTAGTTTGGGGTGGGAGATTTGTTATCCATAGGCATCTTTTTTAAAAGGTAGATTCAAACAACCGTGTACGTACCAAATTCTTTGTGATCAAATTCCACGTAGTTCGGGTTGGGTTTGATTATTCATAGGAAATCTTTAAAAAGGTGGACTCAAATTTATCTCGGCTACCTGTACCCAATCATTTGTAATCAACGTCCGTGTAGTTGGGGTTCGAGATTGATTTTATTTATTTTATATTGGACTCGAGCCTGTCTCGATTGCCTATTTATGTACCCAATATTTTTGGATCAAAGTCCGTGTAGTTTGGGTTGGGAGATTGGTTATCCATAGGCATCTTTTTAAAAGGTCGATTCAAGAATTTCACCTCTTTGTCTGTCGATCAAAGTCCACGTAGTTCGGGTTGAGATTGATTATTCATAGGAAATTTTTAAAAAGGTGGACTCAAATTTTTCTCGGCTACATACGTACCCCAATAATTTGTAATCAAAGTCCGTGTAGTTGGAGTTCGAGATTGATTACTAATAGGTATTTTTTATTAAAGGCAGACTCGAGCCTTTCTCGGTTGCCTATGTACCCAATATTTTGGGATCAAAGTCCACGTAGTTCGGGGTTGGAGATTGGTTATCCATAGGTAACTTTTTTAAAAGGTCGATTCAAGAATTCCAAAACGTGTACGTACCGAATACTTTGTGATCAAAGTCCACATAGTTTGGGTTGGGTTTCATTATTCATAGGAAATTTTAAAAAAGGTGGACTCAAATTTATCTTGGCTACCTACGTACCCAATCATTTGTAATCAACGTCCGTGTAGTTGGGGTTCGAGATAGATTATTAATTGGTATTTTTTATTAAAGGCGAACTCCACCTTTCTTGGGTTGCCTATGTACCCAATATTTTTGGATCAAAGTTCGCGTAGTTTGGGGTGGGAGATTGGTTATCCATAGGAATCTCTTTTAAAAGATCGATTCAAGCCTTTCACAATCGTGTACGTACCGAATACTTTGTGATCAAAGTCCACGTAGTTCGGGTTGGGATTGATTATTCATAGGAAATTTTAAAAAAGGTGGACTCAAATTTTTCTCGGCTACCTAGGTACCCAATATTTTTGTAATCAAAGTCCGTGTAGTTGTGGTTTGAGATTGATTATTAATTGGTATTTTTTATTAAAGGCGAACTCCAGCCTTTATGGGTTGCCTATGTACCCAATATATTTGGATCAAAGTCCGCGTAGTTTGGGGTGGGAGATTTGTTATCCATAGGCATCTTTTTTAAAAGGTAGATTCAAGCCTTTCACAACTGTGTACGTACCAAATTCTTTGTGATCAAAGTCCATGTAGTTCGGGTTGGGTTTGATTATTCATAGGAAATCTTTAAAAAGGTGGACTCAAATTTATCTCGGCTACCTATGTACCCAATCATTTGTAATCAACGTCCGTGTAGTTGGGGTTCGAGATTGATTATTAATTGGTATTTTTTATTAAACGCGGACTCGAGCCTTTCTCGGTTGCCTATGTACCCAATATTTTTGGATCAAAGTCCGTGTAGTTTGGGTTGGGAGATTGGTTATCCATAGGCATCTTTTTTAAAAGGTCGATTCAAGAATTTCACAATCGTGTACGTACCGAATACTTTGTGATCAAAGTCCACGTAGTTCAAGTTGAGATTGATTATTCATAGGAAATTTTTAAAAAGGTGGACTCAAATTTTCTCGGCTACATACGTACCCAATAATTTGTAATCAAAGTCCGTGTAGTTGGAGTTCGAGATTGATTACTAATAGGTATTTTTTATTAAAGGCAGACTCGAGCCTTTCTCGGTTGCCTATGTACCCAATATTTTGGGATCAAAGTCCACGTAGTTCGGGGTTGGAGATTGGTTATCCATAGGTAACTTTTTTAAAAGGTCGATTCAAGAATTCCAAAACTCGTACGTACCGAATACTTTGTGATCAAAGTCCACATAGTTTGGGTTGGGTTTCATTATTCATAGGAAATTTTAAAAAAGGTGGACTCAAATTTATCTTGGCTACCTACGTACCCAATCATTTGTAATCAACGTCCGTGTAGTTGGGGTTCGAGATAGATTATTAATTGGTATTTTTTATTAAAGGCGAACTCCAGCCTTTCTGGGTTGCCTATGTACCCAATATTTTTGGATCAAAGTTCGCGTCGTTTGGGGTGGGAGATTGGTTATCCATAGGAATCTCTTTTAAAAGATCGATTCAAGCCTTTCACAATTGTGTACGTACCGAATACTTTGTGATCAAAGTCCACGTAGTTCGGGTTGGGATTGATTATTCATAGGAAATTTTAAAAAAGGTGGACTCAAATTTTTCTCGGCTACCTAGGTACCCAATATTTTTGTAATCAAAGTCCGTGTAGTTGTGGTTTGAGATTGATTATTAATTGGTATTTTTTATTAAAGGCGAACTCCAGCCTTTATGGGTTGCCTATGTACCCAATATGTTTGGATCAAAGTCCGCGTAGTTTGGGGTGGGAGATTGGTTATCCATAGGCATCTTTTTTAAAAGGTAGATTCGAAGCCTTTCACAACCGTGTACGTACCGAATTCTTTGTGATCAAAGTCCACGTAGTTCGGGTTGGGTTTGATTATTCATAGGAAATCTTTAAAAGGTGGACTCAAATTTATCTCGGCTACCTATGTACCCAATCATTTGTAATCAACGTCCGTGTAGTTGGGGTTCGAGATTGATTATTAATTGGTATTTTTTATTAAACGCGGACTCGAGCCTTTTTCGCTTGCCTATGTACCCAATATTTTTGGATCAAAGTCCGTGTAGTTTGGGTTGGGAGATTGGTTATCCATAGGCATCTTTTTTAAAAGGTCGATTCAAGAATTTCACAACTGTGTACGTACCGAATACTTTGTGATCAAAGTGCACGTAGTTCAGGTTGGGATTGATTATTCATAGGAAATTTTAAAAAAGGTGGACTCAAATTTTTCTCGGCTACCTACGTACCCAATAATTTGTAATCAATGTCCGTATAGTTGGAGTTCGAGATTGATTACTAATAGGTATTTTTTATTAAAGGCGTACTCGAGCCTTTCTCGGTTGCCTATGTACCCAATATTTTGGGATCAAAGTCCGCGTAGTTCGGGGTTGGAGATTGGTTATCCATAGGTATCTTTTTTAAAAGGTCGATTCAAGAATTCCGAACTGTGTACATACCGAATACTTTGTGATCAAAGTCCACGTAGTTCAGGTTGGGTTTCATTATTCATAGGAAATTTTAAAAAAGGTGGACTCAAATTTTTCTCGGCTACCTAGGTACCCAAAATTTTTTTATCAAAGTCCGTGTAGTTGTGGTTTGAGATTGATTATTAATTGGTATTTTTTATTAAAGGCGAACTCCAGCCTTTATGGGTTGCCTATGTACCCAATATGTTTGGATCAAAGTCCGCGTAGTTTGGGGTGGGAGATTGGTTATCCATAGGCATCTTTTTTAAAAGGTAGATTCAAGCCTTTCACAACTGTGTACGTACCGAATTCTTTGTGATCAAAGTCCACGTAGTTCGGGTTGGGTTTGATTATTCATAGGAAATCTTTAAAAAGGTGGACGCAAATTTATCTCGGCTACCTATGTACCCAATCATTTGTAATCAACGTCCGTGTAGTTGGGGTTCGAGATTGATTATTAATTGGTATTTTTTATTAAACGCGGACTCGAGCCTTTCTCAGTTGCCTATGTACCCAATATTTTTGGATCAAAGTCCGTGTAGTTTGGGTTGGGAGATTGGTTATCCATAGGTATCTTTTTTAAAGGTCGATTCAAGAATTTCACAACTGTGTACGTACCGAATACTTTGTGATCAAAGTCCACGTAGTTCAGGTTGGGATTGATTATTCATAGGAAATTTTAAAAAGGTGGACTCAAATTTTTCTCGGCTACGTACGTACCCAATAATTTGTAATCAAAGTCCGTGTAGTTGGAGTTCGAGATTGATTACTAATAGGTATTTTTTATTAAAGGCAGACTGGAGCCTTTCTCGGTTGCCTATGTACCCAATATTTTGGGATCAAAGTCCACGTAGTTCGGGGTTGGAGATTGGTTATCCATAGGTAACTTTTTTAAAAGGTCGATTCAAGAATTCCAAAACTGTGTACGTACCGAATACTTTGTGATCAAAGTCCACATAGTTTGGGTTGGGTTTCATTATTCATAGGAAATTTTAAAAAAGGTAGACTCAAATGTATCTTGGCTACCTACGTACCCAATCATTTGTAATCAACGTCCGTGTAGTTGGGGTTCGAGATTGATTATTAATTGGTATTTTTTATTAAAGGCGAACTCCACGCTTTCTGGGTTGCCTATGTACCCAATATTTTTGGATCAAAGTTCGCGTAGTTTGGGGTGGGAGATTGGTTATCCATAGGAATCTCTTTTAAAAGATCGATTCAAGCCTTTCACAACGTGTACGTACCGAATACTTTGTGATCAAAGTCCACGTAGTTCGGGTTGGGATTGATTATTCATAGGAAATTTTAAAAAAGGTGGACTCAAATTTTTCTCGGCTACCTAGGTACCCAATATTTTTGTAATCAAAGTCCGTGTAGTTGTGGTTTGAGATTGATTATTAATTGGTATTTTTTATTAAAGGCGAACTCCAGCCTTTATGGGTTGCCTATGTACCCAATATGTTTGGATCAAAGTCCGCGTAGTTTGGGGTGGGAGATTGGTTATCCATAGGTATCTTTTTTAAAAGGTAGATTCAAGCCTTTCACAACTGTGTATGTACCGAATTCTTTGTGATCAAAGTCCACGTAGTTCGGGTTGGGTTTGATTATTCATAGGAAATCTTTAAAAAGGTGGACTCAAATTTATCTCGGCTACCTATGTACCCAATCATTTGTAATCAACGTCCGTGTAGTTGGGGTTCGAGATTGATTATTAATTGGTATTTTTTATTAAACGCGGACTCGAGCCTTTCTCGGTTGCCTATGTACCCAATATTTTTGGATCAAAGTCCGTGTAGTTTGGGTTGGGAGATTGGTTATCCATAGGCATCTTTTTTAAAAGGTCGATTCAAGAATTTCACAACGTTGTACGTACCGAATACTTTGTGATCAAAGTCCACGTAGTTCAGGTTGGGATTGATTATTCATAGGAAATTTTTAAAAAGGTGGACTCAAATTTTTCTCGGCTACGTACGTACCCAATAATTTGTAATCAAAGTCCGTGTAGTTGGAGTTCGAGATTGATTACTAATAGGTATTTTATATTAAAGGCAGACTCGAGCCTTTCTCGGTTGCCTATGTACCCAATATTTTGGGATCAAAGTCCACGTAGTTCGGGGTTGGAGATTGGTTATCCATAGGTAACTTTTTTAAAAGGCCGATTCAAGAATTCCAAAACTGTGTACGTACCGAATACTTTGTGATCAAAGTCCACATAGTTTGGGTTGGGTTTCATTATTCATAGGAAATTTTAAAAAAGGTGGACTCAAATTTATCTTGGCTACCTACGTACCCAATCATTTGTAATCAACGTCCGTGTAGTTGGGGTTCGAGATTGATTATTAATTGGTATTTTTTATTAAAGGCGGACTCGAGCCTTTCTGGGTTGCCTATGTACCCAATATTTTTGGATCAAAGTTCGCGTAGTTTGGGGTGGGAGATTGGTTATCCATAGGAATCTCTTTTAAAAGATCGATTCAAGCCTTTCAAAACTGTGTACGTACCGAATACTTTGTGATCAAAGTCCACGTAGTTCGGGTTGGGATTGATTATTCATAGGAAATTTTAAAAAAGGTGGACTCAAATTTTTCTCGGCTACCTAGGTACCCAATATTTTTGTAATCAAAGTCCGTGTAGTTGTGGTTTGAGATTGATTATTAATTGGTATTTTTTATTAAAGGCGAACTCCAGCCTTTATGGGTTGCCTATGTACCCAATATGTTTGGATCAAAGTCCTCGTAGTTTGGGGTGGGAGATTGGTTATCCATAGGCATCTTTTTTAAAAGGTAGATTCAAGCCTTTCACAACTGTGTACGTACCGAATTCTTTGTGATCAAAGTCCACGTAGTTCGGGTTGGGTTTGATTATTCATAGGAAATCTTTAAAAAGGTGGACTCAAATTTATCTCGGCTACCTATGTACCCAATCATTTGTAATCAACGTCCGTGTAGTTGGGGTTCGAGATTGATTATTAATTGGTATTTTTTATTAAACGCGGACTCGAGCCTTTCTCAGTTGCCTATGTACCCAATATTTTTGGATCAAAGTCCGTGTAGTTTGGGTTGGGAGATTGGTTATCCATAGGCATCTTTTTTAAAAGGTCGATTCAAGAATTTCACAACTGTGTACGTACCGAATACTTTGTGATCAAAGTCCACGTAGTTCAGGTTGGGATTGATTATTCATAGGAAATTTTTAAAAAGGTGGACTCAAATTTTTCTCGGCTACGTACGTACCCAATAATTTGTAATCAAAGTCCGTGTAGTTGGAGTTCGAGATTGATTACTAATAGGTATTTTTTATTAAAGGCAGACTCGAGCCTTTCTCGGTTGCCTATGTACCCAATATTTTGGGATCAAAGTCCACGTAGTTCGGGGTTGGAGATTGGTTATCCATAGGTAACTTTTTTAAAAGGTCGATTCAAGTATTCCAAAACGTGTACGTACCGAATACTTTGTGATCAAAGTCCACATAGTTTGGGTTGGGTTTCATTATTCATAGGAAATTTTAAAAAAGGTGGACTCAAATTTATCATGGCTACCTACGTACCCAATCATTTGTAATCAACGTCCGTGTAGTTGGGGTTCGAGATTGATTATTAATTGGTATTTTTTATTAAAGGCGAACTCCGAGCCTTTCCGGGTTGCCTATGTACCCAATATTTTTGGATCAAAGTTCGCGTAGTTTGGGGTGGGAGATTGGTTATCCATAGGAATCTCTTTTAAAAGATCGATTCAAGCCTTTCACAACCGTGTACGTACCGAATACTTTGTGATCAAAGTCCACGTAGTTCGGGTTGGGATTGATTATTCATAGGAAATTTTAAAAAAGGTGGACTCAAATTTTTCTCGGCTACCTAGGTACCCAATATTTTTGTAATCAAAGTCCGTGTAGTTGTGGTTTGAGATTGATTATTAATTGGTATTTTTTATTAAAGGCGAACTCCAGCCTTTATGGGTTGCCTATGTACCCAATATGTTTGGATCAAAGTCCTCGTAGTTTGGGGTGGGAGATTGGTTATCCATAGGCATCTTTTTTAAAAGGTAGATTCAAGCCTTTCACAACTGTGTACGTACCGAATTCTTTGTGATCAAAGTCCACGTAGTTCGGGTTGGGTTTGATTATTCATAGGAAATCTTTAAAAAGGTGGACTCAAATTTATCTCGGCTACCTATGTACCCAATCATTTGTAATCAACGTCCGTGTAGTTGGGGTTCGAGATTGATTATTAATTGGTATTTTTTATTAAACGCGGACTCGAGCCTTTCTCGGTTGCCTATGTACCCAATATTTTTGGATCAAAGTCCGTGTAGTTTGGGTTGGGAGATTGGTTATCCATAGGCATCTTTTTTAAAAGGTCGATTCAAGAATTTCACAACTGTGTACGTACCGAATACTTTGTGATCAAAGTCCACGTAGTTCAGGTTGGGATTGATTATTCATAGGAAATTTTTAAAAAGGTGGACTCAAATTTTTCTCGGCTACGTACGTACCCAATAATTTGTAATCAAAGTCCGTGTAGTTGGAGTTCGAGATTGATTACTAATAGGTATTTTTTATTAAAGGCAGACTCGAGCCTTTCTCGGTTGCCTATGTACCCAATATTTTGGGATCAAAGTCCACGTAGTTCGGGGTTGGAGATTGGTTATCCATAGGTAACTTTTTTAAAAGGTCGATTCAAGTATTCCAAAACTGTGTACGTACCGAATACTTTGTGATCAAAGTCCACATAGTTTGGGTTGGGTTTCATTATTCATAGGAAATTTTAAAAAAGGTGGACTCAAATTTATCATGGCTACCTACGTACCCAATCATTTGTAATCAACGTCCGTGTAGTTGGGGTTCGAGATTGATTATTAATTGGTATTTTTTATTAAAGGCGAACTCCGGCCTTTCTCGGGTTGCCTATGTACCCAATATTTTTGGATCAAAGTTCGCGTAGTTTGGGGTGGGAGATTGGTTATCCATAGGAATCTCTTTTAAAAGATCGATTCAAGCCTTTCACAACCGTGTACGTACCGAATACTTTGTGATCAAAGTCCACGTAGTTCGGGTTGGGATTGATTATTCATAGGAAATTTTAAAAAAGGTGGACTCAAATTTTTCTCGGCTACCTAGGTACCCAATATTTTTGTAATCAAAGTCCGTGTAGTTGTGGTTTGAGATTGATTATTAATTGGTATTTTTTATTAAAGGCGAACTCCAGCCTTTATGGGTTGCCTATGTACCCAATATGTTTGGATCAAAGTCCTCGTAGTTTGGGGTGGGAGATTGGTTATCCATAGGCATCTTTTTTAAAAGGTAGATTAAAGCCTTTCACAACTGTGTACGTACCGAATTCTTTGTGATCAAAGTCCACGTAGTTCGGGTTGGGTTTGATTATTCATAGGAAATCTTTAAAAAGGTGGACTCAAATTTATCTCGGCTACCTATCTACCCAATCATTTGTAATCAACGTCCGTGTAGTTGGGGTTCGAGATTGATTATTAATTGGTATTTTTTATTAAACGCGGACTCGAGCCTTTCTCAGTTGCCTATGTACCCAATATTTTTGGATCAAAGTCCATGTAGTTTGGGTTGGGAGATTGGTTATCCATAGGCATCTTTTTTAAAAGGTCGATTCAAGAATTTCACAACTCGTGTACGTACCGAATACTTTGTGATCAAAGTCCACGTAGTTCAGGTTGGGATTGATTATTCATAGGAAATTTTTAAAAAGGTGGACTCAAATTTTTCTCGGCTACGTACGTACCCAATAATTTGTAATCAAAGTCCGTGTAGTTGGAGTTCGAGATTGATTACTAATAGGTATTTTTTATTAAAGGCGTACTCGAGCCTTTCTCGGTTGCCTATGTACCCAATATTTTGGGATCAAAGTCCACGTAGTTCGGGGTTGGAGATTGGTTATCCATAGGTAACTTTTTTAAAAGGTCGATTCAAGAATTCCAAAACTCGTGTACGTACCGAATACTTTGTGATCAAAGTCCACATAGTTTGGGTTGGGTTTCATTATTCATAGGAAATTTCAAAAAAGGTGGACTCAAATTTATCTTGGCTACCTACGTACCCAATCATTTGTAATCAACGTCCGTGTAGTTGGGGTTCGAGATTGATTATTAATTGGTATTTTTTATTAAAAGCGAACTCCAACCTTTCTCGTGTTGCCTATGTACCCAATATTTTTGGATCAAAGTTCGCGTAGTTTGGGGTGGGAGATTGGTTATCCATAGGAATCTCTTTTAAAAGATCGATTCAAGCCTTTCACAATCGTGTACGTACCGAATACTTTGTGATCAAAGTCCACGTAGTTCGGGTTGGGATTGATTATTCATAGGAAATTTTAAAAAAGGTGGACTCAAATTTTTCTCGGCTACCTAGGTACCCAATATTTTTGTAATCAAAGTCCGTGTAGTTCGGGGTTCGAGATTGATTGTTAATTGGTATTTTTTATTAAACGCGGACTCGAGCCTTTCTCGGTTGCCTATGTACCCAATATTTTTGGATCAAAGTTCGAGTAGTTTGGGTTGGGAGATTGGTTATCCATAGGCATCTTTTTTAAAAGGTCGATTCAAGCCTTTCACAACTGTGTACGTACCGAATACTTTGTGATCAAAGTCCACGTAGTTCAGGTTGGGATTGATTATTCATAGGAAATTTTAAAAAAGGTGGACTCAAATTTTTCTCGGCTACCTAGGTACCCAATATTTTTGTAATCAAAGTCCGTGTAGTTGTGGTTTGAGATTGATTATTAATTGGTATTTTTTATTAAAGGCGAACTCCAGCCTTTATGGGTTGCCTATGTACCCAATATGTTTGGATCAAAGTCCTCGTAGTTTGGGGTGGGAGATTGGTTATCCATAGGCATCTTTTTTAAAAGGTAGATTCAAGCCTTTCACAACGTGTACGTACCGAATTCTTTGTGATCAAAGTCCACGTAGTTCGGGTTGGGTTTGATTATTCATAGGAAATCTTTAAAAAGGTGGACTCAAATTTATCTCGGCTACCTATGTACCCAATCATTTGTAATCAACGTCCGTGTAGTTGGGGTTCGAGATTGATTATTAATTGGTATTTTTTATTAAAGGCGAACTCCAGCCTTTATGGGTTGCCTATGTACCCAATATGTTTGGATCAAAGTCCGCGTAGTTTGGGGTGGGAGATCGGTTATCCATAGGCATCTTTTTTAAAAGGTAGATTCAAGCCTTTCACAACTGTGTACGTACCGAATTCTTTGTGATCAAAGTCCACGTAGTTCGGGTTGGGTTTGATTATTCATAGGAAATCTTTAAAAAGGTGGACTCAAATTTATCTCTGCTACCTATGTACCCAATCATTTGTAATCAACGTCCGTGTAGTTGGGGTTCGAGATTGATTATTAATTGGTATTTTTTATTAAACGCGGACTCGAGCCTTTCTCGGTTGCCTATGTACCCAATATTTTGGGATCAAAGTCCGCGTAGTTCGGGGTGGGAGATTGGTTATCCATAGGCATCTTTTTTAAAAGGTCGATTCAAGAATTTCACAACTATGTACGTACCGAATACTTTGTGATCAAAGTCCACGTAGTTCAGGTTGGGATTGATTATTCATAGGAAATTTTTAAAAAGGTGGACTCAAATTTTTCTCGGCTACGTACGTACCCAATAATTTGTAATCAAAGTCCGTGTAGTTGGAGTTCGAGATTGATTACTAATAGGTATTTTTTATTAAAGGCAGACTCGAGCCTTTCTCGGTTGCCTATGTACCCAATATTTTGGGATCAAAGTCCACGTAGTTCGGGGTTGGAGATTGGTTATCCATAGGTAACTTTTTTAAAAGGTCGATTCAAGAATTCCAAAGCCGTGTACGTACCGAATACTTTGTGATCAAAGTCCACATAGTTTGGGTTGGGTTTCATTATTCATAGGAAATTTTAAAAAAGGTGGACTCAAATTTATCTTGGCTACCTACGTACCCAATCATTTGTAATCAACGTCCGTGTAGTTGGGGTTCGAGATTGATTATTAATTGCTATTTTTTATTAAAGGCGAACTCCAGCCTTTCTGGGTTGCCTATGTACCCAATATTTTCAGATCAAAGTCCGCGTAGTTTGGGTTGGGAGATTGGTTATCCATAGGAATCTCTTTTAAAAGATCGATTCAAGCCTTTCACAACTGTGTACGTACCGAATTCTTTGTGATCAAAGTCCAAGTAGTTCAGGTTGGGATTGATTATTCGTAGGAAATTTTTAAAAAGGTGGACTCAAATTTTTCTCGGCTACCTACGTATCCAATAATTTGTAATCAAAGTCCGTGTAGTTGGAGTTCGAGATTGATTACTAATAGGTATTTTTTATTAAAGGCGGACTCGAGCCTTTCTCGGTTGCCTATGTACCCAATATTTTGCGATCGAACTCCGCGTAGTTCGGGGTTGGAGATTGGTTATCCATAGGTAACTTTTTTAAAAGGTCGATTCAAGAATTTCACAATCGTGTACGTACCGAATACTTTGTGATCAAAGTCCACGTAGTTCAGGTTGGGATTGATTATTCATAGGAAATTTTTAAAAAGGTGGACTCAAATTTTTCTCGGCTACGTACGTACCCAATAATTTGTAATCAAAGTCCGTGTAGTTGGAGTTCGAGATTGATTACTAATAGGTATTTTTTCTTAAAGGCAGACTCGAGCCTTTCTCGGTTGCCTATGTACCCAATATTTTGGGATCAAAGTCCACGTAGTTCGGGGTTGGAGATTGGTTATCCATAGGTAACTTTTTTAAAAGGTCGATTCAAGAATTCCAGAACTGTGTACGTACCGAATACTTTGTGATCAAAGTCCACGTAGTTCGGGTTGGGTTTCATTATTCATAGGAAATTTAAAAAAGGTGGACTCAAATTTTTCTCGGCTACCTAGGTACCCAATATTTTTGTAATCAAAGTCCGTGTAGTTATGGTTTGAGATTGATTATTAATTGGTATTTTTTATTAAAGGCGAACTCCAGCCTTTATGGGTTGCCTATGTACCCAATATGTTTGGATCAAAGTCCGCGTAGTTTGGGGTGGGAGATTGGTTATCCATAGGCATCTTTTTTAAAAGGTAGATTCAAGCCTTTCACAATCTGTACGTACCGAATTCTTTGTGATCAAAGTCCACGTAGTTCGGGTTGGGTTTGATTATTCATAGGAAATCTTTAAAAAGGTGGACTCAAATTTATCTCGGCTACCTATGTACCCAATCATTTGTAATCAACGTCCGTGTAGTTGGGGTTCGAGATTGATTATTAATTGGTATTTTTTATTAAACGCGGACTCGAGCCTTTCTCGCTTGCCTATGTACCCAATATTTTTGGATCAAAGTCCGTGTAGTTTGGGTTGGGAGATTGGTTATCCATAGGCATCTTTTTTAAAAGGTCGATTCAAGAATTTCACAACCGTGTACGTACCGAATACTTTGTGATCAAAGTCCACGTAGTTCAGGTTGGGATTGATTATTCATAGGAAATTTTTAAAAAGGTGGACTCAAATTTTTCTCGGCTACGTACGTACCCAATAATTTGTAATCAAAGTCCGTGTAGTTGGAGTTCGAGATTGATTACTAATAGGAATTTTTTATTAAAGGCGTACTCGAGCCTTTCTCGGTTGCCTATGTACCCAATATTTTGCGATCGAACTCCGCGTAGTTCGGGGTTGGAGATTGGTTATCCATAGGTAACTTTTTTAAAAGGTCGATTCAAGAATTTCACAACCGTGTACGTACCGAATACTTTGTGATCAAAGTCCACGTAGTTCAGGTTGGGATTGATTATTCATAGGAAATTTTTAAAAAGGTGGACTCAAATTTTTCTCGGCTACGTACGTACCCAATAATTTGTAATCAAAGTCCGTGTAGTTGGAGTTCGAGATTGATTACTAATAGGTATTTTTTCTTAAAGGCGTACTCGAGCCTTTCTCGGTTGCCTATGTACCCAATATTTTGGGATCAAAGTCCACGTAGTTCGGGGTTGGAGATTGGTTATCCATAGGTAACTTTTTTAAAAGGTCGATTCAAGAATTCCAGAAACCGTGTACGTACCGAATACTTTGTGATCAAAGTCCACGTAGTTCGGGTTGGGTTTCATTATTCATAGGAAATTTAAAAAAGGTGGACTCAAATTTTTCTCGGCTACCTAGGTACCCAATATTTTTGTAATCAAAGTCCGTGTAGTTATGGTTTGAGATTGATTATTAATTGGTATTTTTTATTAAAGGCGAACTCCAGCCTTTATGGGTTGCCTATGTACCCAATATGTTTGGATCAAAGTCCGCGTAGTTTGGGGTGGGAGATTGGTTATCCATAGGCATCTTTTTTAAAAGGTAGATTCAAGCCTTTCACAACTGTGTACGTAACGAATTCTTTGTGATCAAAGTCCACGTAGTTCGGGTTGGGTTTGATTATTCATAGGAAATCTTTAAAAAGGTGGACTCAAATTTATCTCGGCTACCTATGTACCCAATCATTTGTAATCAACGTCCGTGTAGTTGGGGTTCGAGATTGATTATTAATTGGTATTTTTTATTAAACGCGGACTCGAGCCTTTCTCAGTTGCCTATGTACCCAATATTTTTGGATCAAAGTCCGTGTAGTTTGGGTTGGGAGATTGGTTATCCATAGGCATCTTTTTTAAAAGGTCGATTCAAGAATTTCACAACTGTGTACGTACCGAATACTTTGTGATCAAAGTCCACGTAGTTCAGGTTGGGATTGATTATTCATAGGAAATTTTTAAAAAGGTGGACTCAAATTTTTCTCGGCTACGTACGTACCCAATAATTTGTAATCAAAGTCCGTGTAGTTGGAGTTCGAGATTGATTACTAATAGGTATTTTTTATTAAAGGCAGACTCGAGCCTTTCTCGGTTGCCTATGTACCCAATATTTTGGGATCAAAGTCCACGTAGTTCGGGGTTGGAGATTGGTTATCCATAGGTAACTTTTTTAAAAGGTCGATTCAAGAATTCCAAAACTGTGTACGTACCGAATACTTTGTGATCAAAGTCCACATAGTTTGGGTTGGGTTTCATTATTCATAGGAAATTTTAAAAAAGGTGGACTCAAATTTATCTTGGCTACCTACGTACCCAATCATTTGTAATCAACGTCCGTGTAGTTGGGGTTCGAGATTGATTATTAATTGGTATTTTTTATTAAAGGCGAACTCCGGCCTTTCTCGGGTTGCCTATGTACCCAATATTTTTGGATCAAAGTTCGCGTAGTTTGGGGTGGGAGATTGGTTATCCATAGGAATCTCTTTTAAAAGATCGATTCAAGCCTTTCACAATTGTGTACGTACCGAATACTTTGTGATCAAAGTCCACGTAGTTCGGGTTGGGATTGATTATTCATAGGAAATTTTAAAAAAGGTGGACTCAAATTTTTCTCGGCTACCTAGGTACCCAATATTTTTGTAATGAAAGTCCGTGTAGTTCGGGGTTCGAGATTGATTGTTAATTGGTATTTTTTATTAAACGCGGACTCGAGCCTTTCTCGTTTGCCTATGTACCCAATATTTTTGGATCAAAGTTCGAGTAGTTTGGGTTGGGAGATTGGTTATCCATAGGCATCTTTTTTAAAAGATTGATTCAAGAATTTCAGAATTGTGTACATACAGAATACTTTGTGATCAATGTCCACGTAGTTCGGGTTGGGTTGGATTATTCATAGGAAATTTTAAAAAAGGTGGACTCAAATTTATCTCGGCTACCTACGAACCCAATCATTTGTAATCAACGTCCGTGTAGTTGGGGTTCGAGATTGATTATTAATTTGTATTTTTTTTAAACGCGGACCCGAGCCTTTCTCGGTTGCCTATGTACCTAATATTTTTGGATCAAAGTCCGCGTAGTTTGGGTTGGGAGATTGGTTATCCATAGGAATCTTTTTCAAAAGGTCGATTCAAGCCTTTCACAACTGTGTACGTACCGAATACTTTGTGATCAAAGTCCACGTAGTTCAGGTTGGGATTGATTATTCATAGGAATTTTTTAAAAAAGGTGGACTCAAATTTTTCTCGGCTACCTAGGTACCCAATATTTTTGTAATCAAAGTCCGTGTAGTTGGGGTTCGAGATTGATTACTAATAGGTATTTTTTATTAAATGCAGACTCGAGCCTTTCTGGGTTGCCTATGTACCCAATATTTTTGGATCAAAGTCCGCGTAGTTCGGGGATTGAGATTGGTTATCCATAGGTATCTTTTTTAAAAGGTCGATTCAAGAATTTCAGAACTGTGTACCTACCGAATACTTTGTGATCAATGTCCATGTAGTTCGGGTTGGGTTTGATTATTCATAGGAAATTTTTAAAAAGGTGGACTCAAATTTATCTCGGCTACCTACGTACCCAATCATTTGTAATCAACGTCCGTGTAGTTGGGGTTCGAGATTGATTATTAATTTGTATTTTTTATTAAACGCAGACTCGAGCCTTTCTCGGTTGCCTATGTACCCAATTTTTTGGGATCAAAGTCCGCGTAGTTTGGGTTGGGAGATTGGTTATCCATAGGCATCATTTTTAAAAGGTAGATTCAAGCCTTTCACAACTGTGTACGTACCGAATACTTTGTGATCAAAGTCCACGTAGGTCGGGTTGGGATTGATTATTCATAGGAAATTTTTAAAAAGGTGGACTCAAATTTTTCTCGGCTACCTACGTACCCAATAATTTGTAATCAAAGTCCGTGTAGTTGGTATTCGACATTGATTACTAATAAGCATTTTTTATTAAAGGCAGACTTGAGCCTTTCTCGATTGCCTATGTACCCAATATTTTGGGATCAAAGTCCGCGTTGTTCGGGGTTGGAGATTGGTTATCCATAGGTATCTTTTTTAAAAGGTCGATTCAAGCCTTTCACAACTGTGTACGTACCGAATTCATTGTCGTCAAAGTCCACGTAGTTTGGGTTGGGATTGATTATTCATAGGAAATTTTTAAAAAGGTGGACTCAAATTTTTCTCGTCTACCTCCGGGTACCCAATATTTTTGTAATCAAAGTCCGTGTAGTTGGGGTTCGAGATTGATTACTAATAGGTATTTTTTATTAAATGCGGACTCGAGCCTTTCGGGTTGCCTATGTACCCAATATTTTTGGATCAAAGTCCGCGTAGTTCGGGGTTGGAGATTGGTTATCCATAGGTATCTTTTTTAAAAGGTCGATTCAAGAATTCCAGAACTGTGTACGTACCGAATACTTTGTGATCAAAGTCTACGTAGTTCGGGTTGGGTTTGATTATTCATAGGAAATTTTAAAAAAGGTGGACTCAAATTTATCTCGGCTACCTACGTACCCAATCATTTGTAATCAACGTCCGTGTACTTGGGGTTCGAGATTGATTATTAATTTGTATTTTTTATTAAAGGCAGACTCGAGCCTTTCTCGGTTGCCTATGTACCCAATATTTTGGGATCAAAGTCTGCGTAGTTCGGGGTTGGAGATTGGTTATCCATAGGTATGTTTTTTAAAAGGTCGATTCAAGAATTTCAGAACTGTGTACGTACCGAATACTTTGTGATCAAAGTCTACGTAGTTCGGGTTGGGTTTGATTATTCATAGGAAATTTTAAAAAAGGTGGACTCAAATTTATCTCGGCTACCTACGTACCCAATCATTTGTAATCAACGTCCGTGTAGTTGGGGTTCGAGATTGATTATTAATTTGTATTTTTTATTAAAGGCAGACTCGAGCCTTTCTCGGTTGCCTATGTACCCAATATTTTTGGATCAAAGTCCGCGTAGTTCGGGGTTGGAGATTGGTTATCCATAGGTATCTTTTTTAAAAGGTCGATTCAAGAATTCCAGAACTGTGTACGTACCGAATACTTTGTGATCAAAGTCTACGTAGTTCGGGTTGGGTTTGATTATTCATAGGAAAATTTAAAAAAGGTGGACTCAAATTTATGTCGGCTACCTACGTACCCAATCATTTGTAATCAACGTCCGTGTAGTTGGGGTTCGAGATTGATTATTAATTTGTATTTTTTATTAAAGGCAGACTCGAGCCTTTCTCGGTTGCCTATGTACCCAATATTTTGGGATCAAAGTCCGCGTAGTTCGGGGTTGGAGATTGGTTATCCATAGGTATGTTTTTTAAGAGGTCGATTCAAGAATTTCAGAACTGTGTACGTACCGAATACTTTGTGATCAAAGTCCATGTAGTTTGGGTTGGGTTTCATTATTCATAGGAAATTTTAAAAAAGGTGGACTCAAATTTATGTCGGCTACCTACGTACCCAATCATTTGTAATCAACGTCCGTGTAGTTGGGGTTCGAGATTGATTATTAATTTGTATTTTTTATTAAAGGCAGACTCGAGCCTTTCTCGGTTGCCTATGTACCCAATATTTTGGGATCAAAGTCCGCGTAGTTCGGGGTTGGAAATTGGTTATCCATAGGTATGTTTTTGAAGAGGTCGATTCAAGAATTTCGAATCGTGTACGTACCGAATACTTTGTGATCAAAGTCCACGTAGTTCGGGTTGGGTTTCATTATTCATAGGAAATTTTTTAAAAAGGTGGACTCAAATTTATCTCGGCTACCTACGTACCCAATCATTTGTAATCAACGTCCGTGTAGTTGGCGTTCGAGATTGATTATTAATTGATATTTTTTATTAAAGGCGAACTCCGGCCTTTTCGGGTTGCCTATGTACCCAATATTTTTGGATCAAAGTTCGCGTAGTTTGGGGTGGGAGATTGGTTATCCATAGGAATCTCTTTTAAAAGATCGATTCAAGCCTTTCACAACTGTGTACGTACCGAATACTTTGTGATCAAAGTCCACGTAGTTCGGGTTGGGATTGATTATTCATAGGAAATTTTTAAAAAGGTGGACTCAAATTTATCTCGGCTACCTACGTACCCAATCATTTGTAATCAACGTCCGTGTAGTTGGGGTTCGAGATTGATTATTAATTTGTATTTTTTATTAAAGGCAGACTCGAGCCTTTCTCGGTTGCCTATGTACCCAATATTTTTGGATCAAAGTCCGCGTAGTTCGGGGTTGGAGATTGGTTATCCATAGGTATCTTTTTTAAAAGGTCGATTCAAGAATTTCAGAACTGTGTACGTATCGAATACTTTGTGATCAAAGTACACGTAGTTCAGGTTGGGATTGATTATTCATAGGAAATTTTAAAAAAGGTGGACTCAAATTTTTCTCGGCTACCTACGTACCCAATAATTTGTAATCAAAGTCCGTGTCGTTGGAGTTCGAGATTGATTACTAATAGGTATTTTTTATTAAAGGCAGACTTGAGCCTTTCTCGGTTGCCTATGTACCCAATATTTTGGGATCAAAGTCTGCGTAGTTCGGGGTTGGAGATTGGTTATCCATAGGTATCTTTTTTAAAAGGTCGATTAAAGAATTCCAGAACTGTGTACGTACCGAATACTTTGTGATCAAAGTCCACGTAGGTCGGGTTGGGATTGATTATTCATAGGAAATTTTTAAAAAGGTGGACTCAAATTTTTCTCGGCTACCTACGTACCCAATAATTTGTAATCAAAGTCCGTGTAGTTGGTATTCGACATTGATTACTAATAAGCATTTTTTATTAAAGGCAGACTTGAGCCTTTCTCGATTGCCTATGTACCCAATATTTTGGGATCAAAGTCCGCGTTGTTCGGGGTTGGAGATTGGTTATCCATAGGTATCTTTTTTAAAAGGTCGATTCAAGCCTTTCACAACTGTGTACGTACCGAATTCATTGTCGTCAAAGTCCACGTAGTTTGGGTTGGGATTGATTATTCATAGGAAATTTTTAAAAAGGTGGACTCAAATTTTTCTCGTCTACCTGGGTACCCAATATTTTTGTAATCAAAGTCCGTGTAGTTGGGGTTCGAGATTGATTACTAATAGGTATTTTTTATTAAATGCAGACTCGAGCCTTTCTGGGTTGCCTATGTACCCAATATTTTTGGATCAAAGTCCGCGTAGTTCGGGGTTGGAGATTGGTTATCCATAGGTATCTTTTTTAAAAGGTCGATTCAAGAATTCCAAAGCGTGTACGTACCGAATACTTTGTGATCAAAGTCTACGTAGTTCGGGTTGGGTTTGATTATTCATAGGAAATTTTAAAAAAGGTGGACTCAAATTTATCTCGGCTACCTACGTACCCAATCATTTGTAATCAACGTCCGTGTACTTGGGGTTCGAGATTGATTATTAATTTGTATTTTTTATTAAAGGCAGACTCGAGCCTTTCTCGGTTGCCTATGTACCCAATATTTTGGGATCAAAGTCCGCGTAGTTCGGGGTTGGAGATTGGTTATCCATAGGTATGTTTTTTAAAAGGTCGATTCAAGAATTTCGGAATCGTGTACGTACCGAATACTTTGTGATCAAAGTCTACGTAGTTCGGGTTGGGTTTGATTATTCATAGGAAATTTTAAAAAAGGTGGACTCAAATTTATCTCGGCTACCTACGTACCCAATCATTTGTAATCAACGTCCGTGTAGTTGGGGTTCGAGATTGATTATTAATTTGTATTTTTTATTAAAGGCAGACTCGAGCCTTTCTCGGTTGCCTATGTACCCAATATTTTTGGATCAAAGTCCGCGTAGTTCGGGGTTGGAGATTGGTTATCCATAGGTATCTTTTTTAAAAGGTCGATTCAAGAATTCCAGAACTGTGTACGTACCGAATACTTTGTGATCAAAGTCTACGTAGTTCGGGTTGGGTTTGATTATTCATAGGAAAATTTAAAAAAGGTGGACTCAAATTTATGTCGGCTACCTACGTACCCAATCATTTGTAATCAACGTCCGTGTAGTTGGGGTTCGAGATTGATTATTAATTTGTATTTTTTATTAAAGGCGTACTCGAGCCTTTCTCGGTTGCCTATGTACCCAATATTTTGGGATCAAAGTCCGCGTAGTTCGGGGTTGGAGATTGGTTATCCATAGGTATGTTTTTTAAGAGGTCGATTCAAGAATTTCGGAATCGTGTACGTACCGAATACTTTGTGATCAAAGTCCATGTAGTTTGGGTTGGGTTTCATTATTCATAGGAAATTTTAAAAAAGGTGGACTCAAATTTATGTCGGCTACCTACGTACCCAATCATTTGTAATCAACGTCCGTGTAGTTGGGGTTCGAGATTGATTATTAATTTGTATTTTTTATTAAAGGCAGACTCGAGCCTTTCTCGGTTGCCTATGTACCCAATATTTTGGGATCAAAGTCCGCGTAGTTCGGGGTTGGAAATTGGTTATCCATAGGTATGTTTTTGAAGAGGTCGATTCAAGAATTTCAGAACTGTGTACGTACCGAATACTTTGTGATCAAAGTCCACGTAGTTCGGGTTGGGTTTCATTATTCATAGGAAATTTTTTAAAAAGGTGGACTCAAATTTATCTCGGCTACCTACGTACCCAATCATTTGTAATCAACGTCCGTGTAGTTGGCGTTCGAGATTGATTATTAATTGATATTTTTTATTAAAGGCGAACTCCGGCCTTTACGGGTTGCCTATGTACCCAATATTTTTGGATCAAAGTTCGCGTAGTTTGGGGTGGGAGATTGGTTATCCATAGGAATCTCTTTTAAAAGATCGATTCAAGCCTTTCACAATCGTGTACGTACCGAATACTTTGTGATCAAAGTCCACGTAGTTCGGGTTGGGATTGATTATTCATAGGAAATTTTTAAAAAGGTGGACTCAAATTTATCTCGGCTACCTACGTACCCAATCATTTGTAATCAACGTCCGTGTAGTTGGGGTTCGAGATTGATTATTAATTTGTATTTTTTATTAAAGGCAGACTCGAGCCTTTCTCGGTTGCCTATGTACCCAATATTTTTGGATCAAAGTCCGCGTAGTTCGGGGTTGGAGATTGGTTATCCATAGGTATCTTTTTTAAAAGGTCGATTCAAGAATTTCAGAACTGTGTACGTATCGAATACTTTGTGATCAAAGTACACGTAGTTCGGGTTGGGTTTCATTATTCATAGGAAATTTTTAAAAAGGTGGACTCAAATTTATCTCGGCTACCTACGTACCCAATCATTTGTAATCAACGTCCGTGTAGTTGGGGTTTGAGATTGATTATTAATTGGTATTTTTTATTAAAGGCGAACTCCAGCCTTTCTGGGTTACCTATGTACCCAATATTTTTGGATCAAAGTTCGCGTAGTTTGGGGTGGGAGATTGGTTATCCATAGGCATCTTTTTTAAAAGGTCGATTCAAGCCTTTCACAGCTTTGTACGTACCGAATACTTAGTGATCAAAGTCCACGTAGTTCGGGTTGGGATTGATTATTCATAGGAACTTTTTAAAAAGGTGGACTCAAATTTTTCTCGGCTACCTAGGTACCCAATATTTTTGTAATCAAAGTCCGTGTAGTTGGGGTTCGAGATTGATTACTAATAGGTATTTTTTTATTAAAGGCAGACTTGAGCCTTTCTCGGTTGCCTATGTAACCAATATTTTAGGATCAAAGTCCGCGTTGTTCGGGGTTGGAGATTGGTTATCCATAGGTATCTTTTTTAAAAGGTCGATTCAAGAATTTCAGAACTGTGTACATACCGAATACTTTTTTATCAAAGTCCACGTAGTTCGGGTTGGGATTGATTATTCATAGGAAATTTTGAAAAAGGTGGACTCAAATTTTTCTCGGCTACCTAGCTACCCAATATTTTTGTAATCAAAGTCCGTGTAGTTGTGGTTCAAGATTGATTATTAATTGGTATTTTTTATTAAAGGCGAACTCCAGCCTTTCTGGGTTTCCTATGTACCCAATATGTTTGGATCAAAGTCCGCGTAGTTTGGGGTGGGAGATTGGTTATCCATAGGCATCTTTTTTGAAAGGTCGATTCAAGCCTTTCACAACTGTGTACGTACCGAATTCTTTGTGATCAAAGTCCACGTAGTTCGGGTTGGGATTGATTATTCATAGGAAATTTTTAAAAAGGTGGACTCATATTTTTTTCGGGTACCTTCGTACCCAATAATTTGTAATCAAAGTCCGTGTAGTTGGAGTTCGAGATTTATTTCTAATAGGTATTTTTTATTAAAGCCGGGTACGAGCCTTTCTCAGTTGCCTATGTACCCAATATTTTTGGATCAAAGTCCGCGTAGTTCGGGGTTGGAGATTGGTTATCCATAGGTATCTTTTTTAAAAGGTGGATTCAAGCCTTTCACAACTGTGTACGTACCGAATTCATTGTCGTCAAAGTCCACATAGTTCGGGTTGGGATTGATTATTCATAGGAAATTTTAAAATAGGTGGAAACAAATTTTTCTCGGCGACCTACGTACCCAATAATTTGTAATCAATGTCCGTGTAGTTGTGGTTCGAGATTGATTATTAATTGGTATTTTTTATTAAAGGCGAACTCCAGCCTTTATGGGTTGCCTATGTACCCAATATGTTTAGATCAAAGTCCGCGTAGTTTGGGGTGGGAGATTGGTTATCCATAGACATCTTTTTTAAAAGGTCGATTCAAGCCTTTCACAACTGTGTACGTACCGAATTCTTTGTGATCAAAGTCCACGTAGTTCGGGTTGGGATTGATTATTCATAGGAAATTTTTAAAAAGGTGGACTCAAATTTTTCTCGGCTACCTACGTACCCAATAATTTGTAATCAAAGTCCGTGTAGTTGGGGTTCGGGATTGATTACTAATAGGTGTTTTTTATTAAAGCCAGACTTAAGCCTTTCTCGGTTGCCTATGTACCCAATATTTTTGGATCAAAGTCCGCGTAGTTCTGGGTTGGAGATTGGTTATCTATAGGTATCTTTTTTAAAAGGTCGATTCAAGAATTTCAGAACTGTGTACATACCGAATACTTTGTGATCAAAGTCCACGTAGTTCGGGTTGGGATTGATTATTCATAGGAAATTTTGAAAAAGGTGGACTCAAATTTTTCTCGGCTACCTAGCTACCCAATATTTTTGTAATCAGAGTCCGTGTAGTTGTGGTTCGAGATTGATTATTAATTGGTATTTTTTATTAAAGGCGAACTCCAGCCTTTCTGGGTTGCCTATGTACGCAATATTTTTGAATCAAAGTTCGCGTAGTTTGGGGTGGGAGATTGGTTATCCATAGGTATCTTTTTTAAAAGGTCGATTCAAGAATTTCGATCGTGTACATACCGAATACTTTGTGATCAAAGTCCATGTAGTTCGGGTTGGGATTGATTATTCAATAGGAAATTTTTAAAAAGGTGGACTCAAATTTTTCTCGGCTACCTACGTACCAAATAATTTGTAATCAAAGTCTGTGTAGTTGGGGTTCGGGATTGATTACTAATAGGTGTTTTTTATTAAAGGCAGACTCGAGCCTTTCTCGGTTGCCTATGTATCCAATATTTTTGGATCAAAGTCCGCGTAGTTCGGGGTTGGACATTGGTTATCTATAGATATCTTTTTTAAAAGGTCGATTCAAGAATTTCAGAACTGTGTACATACCGAATACTTTGTGATCAAAGTCCACGTAGTTCGGGTTGGGATTGATTATTCATAGGAAATTTTGAAAAAGGTGGACTCAAATTTTTCTCGGCTACCTAGCTACCCAATATTTTTGTAATCAAAGTCTGTGTAGTTGTAGTTCGAGATTGATTATTAATTGGTATTTTTTATTAAAGGCGAACTCCAGCCTTTCTGGGTTGCCTATGTACGCAATATTTTTGAATCAAAGTTCGCGTAGTTTGGGGTGGGAGATTGGTTATCCATAGGTATCTTTTTTAAAAGGTCGATTCAAGAATTTCGATCGTGTACATACCGAATACTTTGTGATCAAAGTCCATGTAGTTCGGGTTGGGATTGATTATTCAATAGGAAATTTTTAAAAAGGTGGACTCAAATTTTTCTCGGCAACCTACGTACCCAATAATTTGTAATCAAAGTCTGTGTAGTTGGGGTTCGGGATTGATTACTAATAGGTGTTTTTTATTAAAGGCAGACTCGAGCCTTTCTCGGTTGCCTATGTACCCAATATTTTTGGATCAAAGTCCGCGTAGTTCGGGGTTGGAGATTGGTTATCTATAGGTATCTTTTTTAAAATGTCGATTCAAGAATTTCAGAACTGTGTACATACCGAATACTTTTTGATCAAAGTCCACGTAGTTTAGGTTGGGATTGATTATTCATAGGAAAATTTAAAAAAGGTGGACTCAAATATTTCTCGGCTACCTACGTACCCAATCATTTGTAATCCACGTCCGTGTAGTTGGGGTTCGAGATTGATTATTAATTGGTATTTTTTATTAAAGGCGAACTCCAGCCTTTCTGGGTTGCCTATGTACCCAATATTTTTGAATCAAAGTTCGCGTAGTTTGGGGTGGGAGATTGGTTATCCATAGGTATCTTTTTTAAAAGGTCGATTCAAAAATTTCAGTACTGTGTACATACCGAATACTTTGTGATCAAAGTCCATGTAGTTCGGGTTGGGTTTGATTATTCAAAGGAAATTTTAAAAAAGGTGGACTCAAATTTATCTCGGCTACCTATGAACCCAATCATTTGTAATCAACGTCCGTGTAGTTGGGGTTCGAGATTGATTATTAATTTGTATTTTTTATTAAACGCGGACTCGAGCCTTTCTCGGTTGCCTATGTACCCAATATTTTTGGATCAAAGTTCGCGTAGTTTGGGGTGGGAGATTGGTTATCCATAGGTATGTTTTTTAAAAGGTCGATTCAAAAATTTCAGTACTGTATACATACCGAATACTTTGTGATCAAAGTCCATGTAGTTCGGGTTGGGTTTGATTATTCATAGGAAATTTTAAAAAAGGTGGACTCAAATTTATCTCGGCTACCTACGAACCCAATCATTTGTAATCAACGTCCGTGTAGTTGGGGTTCGAGATTGATTATTAATATGTATTTTTAATTAAACGCGGACTCGAGCCTTTCTCGGTTGCCTATGTACCCAATATTTTTGGATCAAAGTCCGCGTAGTTTGGGTTGGGAGATTGGTTATCCATAGGCATCTTTTTCAAAAGGTCGATTCAAGCCTTTCACAACGTGTACGTACCGAATACTTTGTGATCAAAGTCCACGTAGTTCAGGTTGGGATTGATTATTCATAGGAAATTTTAAAAAAGGTGGACTCAAATTTTTCTCGGCTACCTACGTACCCAATAATTTGTAATCAAAGTCCGTGTAGTTGGAGTTCGAGATTGATTACTAATAGGTATTTTTTATTAAAGGCAGACTCGAGCCTTTCTCGGTTGCCTATGTACCCAATATTTTGGGATCAAAGTCCGCGTAATTCGGGGTTGGAGATTGGTTATCCATAGGTATCTTTTTTAAAAGGTCGATTAAAGAATTCCAGAACTGTGTACGTACCGAATACTTTGTGATCAAAGTCCACGTAGTTCGGGTTGGGTTTCATTATTCATAGGAAATTTTATAAAAGGTGGACTCAAATTTTTCTCGGCTACTTAGGTTCCCAATATTTTTGTAATCAAAGTACGTGTAGTTGTGGTTCGAGATTGATTATTAATTGGTATTTTTTATTAAAGGCGAACTCCAGCCTTTATGGGTTGCCTATGTACCCAATATGTTTGGATCAAATTCCGCGTAGTTTGGGGTGGGAGATTTGTTATCCATAGGCATCTTTTTTAAAAGGTCGATTCAAGCCTTTCACAACTGTGTACGTACCGAATTCTTTGTGATCAAAGTCCACGTAGTTCGGGTTGGGTTTGATTATTCATAGGAAATCTTTAAAAAGGTGGACTCAAATTTATCTCGGCTACCTATGTACCCAATCATTTGTAATCAACGTCCGTGTAGTTGGGGTTCGAGATTGATTATTAATTGGTATTTTTTATTAAACGCGGACTCGAGCCTTTCTCGGTTGCCTATGTACCCAATATTTTTGGATCAAAGTCCGTGTAGTTTGGGTTGGGAGATTAGTTATCCATAAGCATCTTTTTTAAAAGGTCGATTCAAGAATTTCGAACGTTGTACATACCGAATACTTTGTGATCAAAGTCCACGTAGTTCGGGTTGGGTTTGATTATTCATAGGAAATTTTAAAAAAGGTGGACTCAAATTTATCTCGGCTACCTACGAACCCAATCATTTGTAATCAACGTCCGTGTAGTTGGGATTCGAGATTGATTATTAATTTGTATTTTTTATTAAACGCGGACTCGAGCCTTTCTCGGTTGCCTATGTACCCAATATTTTTTGATCAAAGTCCGCGTAGTTTGGGTTGGGAGATTGGTTATCCATAGGAATCTTTTTTAAAAGGTCGATTCAAGCATTTCACAACTGTGTACGTACCGAATACTTTGTGATCAAAGTCCACGTAGTTCAGGTTGGGATTGATTATTCATAGGAAATTTTAAAAAAGGTGGACTCAAATTTTTCTCGGCTACCTACGTACCCAATAATTTGTAATCAAAGTCCGTGTAGTTGGAGTTCGAGATTGATTACGAATAGGTATTTTTTATTAAAGGCGTACTCGAGCCTTTCTCGGTTGCCTATGTACCCAATATTTTGGGATCAAAGTCCGCGTAGTTCGGGGTTGGAGATTGGTTATCCATAGGTATCTTTTTTAAAAGGTCGATTCAAGAATTCCAGAACTGTGTACGTACCGAATACTTTGTGATCAAAGTCCACGTAGTTCGGGTTGGGTTTCATTATTCATAGGAAATTTTAAAAAAGGTGGACTCAAATTTTTCTCGGCTACCTAGGTACCCAATATTTTTGTAATCAAAGTCCGTGTAGTTGTGGTTCGAGATTGATTATTAATTGGTATTTTTTATTAAAGGCGAACTCCAGCCTTTATGGGTTGCCTATGTACCCAATATGTTTGGATCAAATTCCGCGTAGTTTGGGGTGGGAGATTTGTTATCCATAGGCATCTTTTTTAAAAGGTCGATTCAAGAATTCCAGGGTACGTACCGAATACTTTGTGATCAAAGTCCACGTAGTTCGGGTTGGGTTTCATTATTCATAGGAAATTTTAAAAAAGGTGGACTCAAATTTTTCTCGGCTACCTAGGTACCCAATATTTTTGTAATCAAAGTACGTGTAGTTGTGGTTCGAGATTGATTATTAATTGGTATTTTTTATTAAAGGCGAACTCCGGCCTTTATGGGTTGCCTATGTACCCAATATGTTTGGATCAAATTCCGCGTAGTTTGGGGTGGGAGATTTGTTATCCATAGGCATCTTTTTTAAAAGGTCGATTCAAGCCTTTCACAATCGTGTACGTACCGAATTCTTTGTGATCAAAGTCCACGTAGTTCGGGTTGGGTTTGATTATTCATAGGAAATCTTTAAAAAGGTGGACTCAAATTTATCTCGGCTACCTATGTACCCAATCATTTGTAATCAACGTCCGTGTAGTTGGGGTTCGAGATTGATTATTAATTGGTATTTTTTATTAAACGCGGACTCGAGCCTTTCTCGGTTGCCTATGTACCCAATATTTTTGGATCAAAGTCCGTGTAGTTTGGGTTGGGAGATTAGTTATCCATAAGCATCTTTTTTAAATGGTCGATTCAAGAATTTCGAACGTTGTACATACCGAATACTTTGTGATCAAAGTCCACGTAGTTCGGGTTGGGTTTGATTATTCATAGGAAATTTTAAAAAAGGTGGACTCAAATTTATCTCGGCTACCTACGAACCCAATCATTTGTAATCAACGTCCGTGTAGTTGGGGTTCGAGATTGATTATTAATTTGTATTTTTTATTAAACGCGGACTCGAGCCTTTCTCGGTTGCCTATGTACCCAATATTTTTGGATCAAAGTCCGCGTAGTTTGGGTTGGGAGATTGGTTATCCATAGGAATCTTTTTTAAAAGGTCGATTCAAGCATTTCACAACTATGTACGTACCGAATACTTTGTGATCAAAGTCCACGTAGTTCAGGTTGGGATTGATTATTCATAGGAAATTTTAAAAAAGGTGGACTTAAATTTTTCTCGGCTACCTACGTACCCAATAATTTGTAATCAAAGTCCGTGTAGTTGGAGTTCGAGATTGATTACGAATAGGTATTTTTTATTAAAGGCAGACTCGAGCCTTTCTCGGTTGCCTATGTACCCAATATTTTGGGATCAAAGTCCGCGTAGTTCGAGGTTGGAGATTGGTTATCCATAGGTATCTTTTTTAAAAGGTCGATTAAAGAATTCCAGAACTGTGTACGTACCGAATACTTTGTGATCAAAGTCCACGTAGTTCGGGTTGGGTTTCATTATTCATAGGAAATTTTAAAAAAGGTGGACTCAAATTTTTCTCGGCTACCTAGGTACCCAATATTTTTGTAATCAAAGTCCGTGTAGTTGTGGTTCGAGATTGATTATTAATTGGTATTTTTTATTAAAGGAGAACTCCAGCCTTTATGGGTTGCCTATGTACCCAATATGTTTGGATCAAATTCCGCGTAGTTTGGGGTGGGAGATTTGTTATCCATAGGCATCTTTTTTAAAAGGTCGATTCAAGAATTCCAGAACTGTGTACGTACCGAATACTTTGTGATCAAAGTCCACGTAGTTCGGGTTGGGTTTCATTATTCATAGGAAATTTAAAAAAAGGTGGACTCAAATTTTTCTCGGCTACCTAGGTACCCAATATTTTTGTTATCAAAGTACGTGTAGTTGTGGTTCGAGATTGATTATTAATTGGTATTTTTTATTAAAGGCGAACTCCAGCCTTTATGGGTTGCCTATGTACCCAATATGTTTGGATCAAATTCCGCGTAGTTTGGGGTGGGAGATTTGTTATCCATAGGCATCTTTTTTAAAAGGTCGATTCAAGCCTTTCACAATCGTGTACGTACCGAATTCTTTGTGATCAAAGTCCACGTAGTTCGGGTTGGGTTTGATTATTCATAGGAAATCTTTAAAAAGGTGGACTCAAATTTATCTCGGCTACCTATGTACCCAATCATTTGTAATCAACGTCCGTGTAGTTGGGGTTCGAGATTGATTATTAATTGGTATTTTTTATTAAACGCGGACTCGAGCCTTTCTCGGTTGCCTATGTACCCAATATTTTTGGATCAAAGTCCGTGTAGTTTGGGTTGGGAGATTAGTTATCCATAAGCATCTTTTTTAAAAGGTCGATTCAAGAATTTCGAACGGTTGTACATACCGAATACTTTGTGATCAAAGTCCACGTAGTTCGGGTTGGGTTTGATTATTCATAGGAAATTTTAAAAAGGTGGACTCAAATTTATCTCGGCTACCTACGAACCCAATCATTTGTAATCAACGTCCGTGTAGTTGGGGTTCGAGATTGATTATTAATTTGTATTTTTTATTAAACGCGGACTCGAGCCTTTCTCGGTTGCCTATGTACCCAATATTTTTGGATCAAAGTCCGCGTAGTTTGGGTTGGGAGATTGGTTATCCATAGGAATCTTTTTTAAAAGGTCGATTCAAGCATTTCACAACTATGTACGTACCGAATACTTTGTGATCAAAGTCCACGTAGTTCAGGTTGGGATTGATTATTCATAGGAAATTTTAAAAAAGGTGGACTCAAATTTTTCTCGGCTACCTACGTACCCAATAATTTGTAATCAAAGTCCGTGTAGTTGGAGTTCGAGATTGATTACGAATAGGTATTTTTATTAAAGGTAGACTCGAGCCTTTCTCGGTTGCCTATGTACCCAATATTTTGGGATCAAAGTCCACGTAGTTCGGGTTTTTAATTTAAAAATATTGGAGACTAAATTTTTTTTTTTCTTCCCCCCCCCCCAAACAATTTTTTTCAAACTCCTGTTCGTTTTTGTTGTTCGATATTTATTATTTATTGGTTTTTTTTTATAGGCGACCCCACCTTTTTTGGGTGGCCTATGTACCCAATATGTTTGGATCAAATTCCGCGTAGTTTGGGGTGGGAGATTTGTTATCCATAGGCATCTTTTTTAAAAGGTCGATTCAAGAATTCCAGAACTGTGTACGTACCGAATACTTTGTGATCAAAGTCCACGTAGTTCGGGTTGGGTTTCATTATTCATAGGAAATTTTAAAAAAGGTGGACTCAAATTTTTCTCGGCTACCTAGGTACCCAATATTTTTGTAATCAAAGTACGTGTAGTTGTGGTTCGAGATTGATTATTAATTGGTATTTTTTATTAAAGGCGAACTCCAGCCTTTATGGGTTGCCTATGTACCCAATATGTTTGGATCAAATTCCGCGTAGTTTGGGGTGGGAGATTTGTTATCCATAGGCATCTTTTTTAAAAGGTCGATTCAAGCCTTTCACAATCGTGTACGTACCGAATTCTTTGTGATCAAAGTCCACGTAGTTCGGGTTGGGTTTGATTATTCATAGGAAATCTTTAAAAAGGTGGACTCAAATTTTTCTCGGCTACCTATGTACCCAATCATTTGTAATCAACGTCCGTGTAGTTGGGGTTCGAGATTGATTATTAATTGGTATTTTTTATTAAACGCGGACTCGAGCCTTTCTCGGTTGCCTATGTACCCAATATTTTTGGATCAAAGTCCGTGTAGTTTGGGTTGGGAGATTAGTTATCCATAAGCATCTTTTTTAAAAGGTCGATTCAAGAATTTCGTAACAAGGTACATACCGAATACTTTGTGATCAAAGTCCACGTAGTTCGGGTTGGGTTTGATTATTCATAGGAAATTTTAAAAAAGGTGGACTCAAATTTATCTCGGCTACCTACGAACCCAATCATTTGTAATCAACGTCCGTGTAGTTGGGGTTCGAGATTGATTATTAATTTGTATTTTTTATTAAACGCGGACTCGAGCCTTTCTCGGTTGCCTATGTACCCAATATTTTTGGATCAAAGTCCGCGTAGTTTGGGTTGGGAGATTGGTTATCCATAGGAATCTTTTTTAAAAGGTCGATTCAAGCATTTCACAACTATGTACGTACCGAATACTTTGATCAAAGTCCACGTAGTTCAGGTTGGGATTGATTATTCATAGGAAATTTTAAAAAAGGTGGACTCAAATTTTTCTCGGCTACCTACGTACCCAATAATTTGTAATCAAAGTCCGTGTAGTTGGAGTTCGAGATTGATTACGAATAGGTATTTTTATTAAAGGTAGACTCGAGCCTTTCTCGGTTGCCTATGTACCCAATATTTTGGGATCAAAGTCCGCGTAGTTCGGGGTTGGAGATTGGTTATCCATAGGTATCTTTTTTAAAAGGTCGATTCAAGAATTCCAGAACTGTGTACGTACCGAATACTTTGTGATCAAAGTCCACGTAGTTCGGGTTGGGTTTCATTATTCATAGGAAATTTTAAAAAAGGTGGACTCAAATTTTTCTCGGCTACCTAGGTACCCAATATTTTTGTAATCAAAGTCCGTGTAGTTGTGGTTCGAGATTGATTATTAATTGGTATTTTTTATTAAAGGCGAACTCCAGCCTTTATGGGTTGCCTATGTACCCAATATGTTTGGATCAAATTCCGCGTAGTTTGGGGTGGGAGATTTGTTATCCATAGGCATCTTTTTTAAAAGGTCGATTCAAGCCTTTCACAATCGTGTACGTACCGAATTCTTTGTGATCAAAGTCCACGTAGTTCGGGTTGGGTTTGATTATTCATAGGAAATCTTTAAAAAGGTGGACTCAAATTTATCTCGGCTACCTATGTACCCAATCATTTGTAATCAACGTCCGTGTAGTTGGGGTTCGAGATTGATTATTAATTGGTATTTTTTATTAAACGCGGACTCGAGCCTTTCTCGGTTGCCTATGTACCCAATATTTTTGGATCAAAGTCCGTGTAGTTTGGGTTGGGAGATTGGTTATCCATAGGCATCTTTTTTAAAAGGTCGATTCAAGAATTTCGGAACGTTGTACATACCGAATACTTTGTGATCAAAGTCCACGTAGTTCGGGTTGGGTTTGATTATTCATAGGAAATTTTAAAAAGGTGGACTCAAATTTATCTCGGCTACCTACGAACCCAATCATTTATAATCAACGTCCGTGTAGTTGGGGTTCGAGATTGATTATTAATTTGTATTTTTTATTAAACGCGGACTCAAGCCTTTGTCGGTTGCCTATGTACCCAATATTTTTGGATCAAAGTCCGCGTAGTTTGGGTTGGGAGATTGGTTATCCATAGGCATCTTTTTTAAAAGGTCGATTCAAGCCTTTCACAATCGTGTACGTACCGAATACTTTGTGATCAAAGTCCACGTAGTTCAGGTTGGGATTGATTATTCATAGGAAATTTTAAAAAAGGTGGACTCAAATTTTTCTCGGCTACCTACGTACCCAATAATTTGTAATCAAAGTCCGTGTCGTTGGAGTTCGAGATTGATTACTAATAGGTATTTTTTATTAAAGGCAGACTTGAGCCTTTCTCGGTTGCCTATGTACCCAATATTTTGGGATCAAAGTCTGCGTAGTTCGGGGTTGGAGATTGGTTATCCATAGGTAACTTTTTTAAAAGGTCGATTCAAGAATTCCAAAACTGTGTACGTATCGAATACTTTGTGATCAAAGTCCACGTAGTTCGGGTTGGGTTTCATTATTCATAGGAAATTTTAAAAAAGGTGGACTCAAATTTATCTCGGCTACCTACGTACCCAATCATTTGTAATCAACGTCCGTGTAGTTGTGGTTCGAGATTGATTATTAATTGGTATTTTTTATTAAAGGCGAACTCCAGCCTTTATGGGTTGCCTATGTACCCAATATGTTTGGATCAAAGTCCGCGTAGTTTGGGGTAGGAGATTGGTTATCCATAGGCATCTTTTTTAAAAGGTCGATTCAAGCCTTTCACAACTGTGTACGTACCGAATTCTTTGTGATCAAAGTCCACGTAGTTCGGGTTGGGTTTGATTATTCATAGGAAATCTTTAAAAAGGTGGACTCAAATTTTTCTCGGCTACCTATGTACCCAATCATTTGTAATCAACGTCCGTGTAGTTGGGGTTCGAGATTGATTATTAATTGGTATTTTTTATTAAACGCGGACTCGAGCCTTTCTCGGTTGCCTATGTACCCAATATTTTTGGATCAAAGTCCGTGTAGTTTGGGTTGGGAGATTAGTTATCCATAAGCATCTTTTTTAAAAGGTCGATTCAAGAATTTCTGTAACAAGGTACATACCGAATACTTTGTGATCAAAGTCCACGTAGTTCGGGTTGGGTTTGATTATTCATAGGAAATTTTAAAAAAGGTGGACTCAAATTTATCTCGGCTACCTACGAACCCAATCATTTGTAATCAACGTCCGTGTAGTTGGGGTTCGAGATTGATTATTAATTTGTATTTTTTATTAAACGCGGACTCGAGCCTTTCTCGGTTGCCTATGTACCCAATATTTTTGGATCAAAGTCCGCGTAGTTTGGGTTGGGAGATTGGTTATCCATAGGAATCTTTTTTAAAAGGTCGATTCAAGCATTTCACAACTATGTACGTACCGAATACTTTGTGATCAAAGTCCACGTAGTTCAAAGTTGGGATTGATTATTCATAGGAAATTTTAAAAAAGGTGGACTCAAATTTTTCTCGGCTACCTACGTACCCAATAATTTGTAATCAAAGTCCGTGTAGTTGGAGTTCGAGATTGATTACGAATAGGTATTTTTATTAAAGGTAGACTCGAGCCTTTCTCGGTTGCCTATGTACCCAATATTTTGGGATCAAAGTCCACGTAGTTCAGGTTGGGATTGATTATTCATAGGAAATTTTAAAAAAGGTGGACTCAAATTTTTCTCGGCTACCTACGTACCCAATAATTTGTAATCAAAGTCCGTGTAGTTGTGGTTCGAGATTGATTATTAATTGGTATTTTTTATTAAAGGCGAACTCCAGCCTTTATGGGTTGCCTATGTACCCAATATGTTTGGATCAAATTCCGCGTAGTTTGGGGTGGGAGATTTGTTATCCATAGGCATCTTTTTTAAAAGGTCGATTCAAGAATTCGAAAATCCGTGTACGTACCGAATACTTTGTGATCAAAGTCCACGTAGTTCGGGTTGGGTTTCATTATTCATAGGAAATTTTAAAAAAGGTGGACTCAAATTTTTCTCGGCTACCTAGGTACCCAATATTTTTGTAATCAAAGTACGTGTAGTTGTGGTTCGAGATTGATTATTAATTGGTATTTTTTATTAAAGGCGAACTCCAGCCTTTATGGGTTGCCTATGTACCCAATATGTTTGGATCAAATTCCGCGTAGTTTGGGGTGGGAGATTTGTTATCCATAGGCATCTTTTTTAAAAGGTCGATTCAAGCCTTTCACAACTGTGTACGTACCGAATTCTTTGTGATCAAAGTCCACGTAGTTCGGGTTGGGTTTGATTATTCATAGGAAATCTTTAAAAAGGTGGACTCAAATTTTTCTCGGCTACCTATGTACCCAATCATTTGTAATCAACGTCCGTGTAGTTGGGGTTCGAGATTGATTATTAATTGGTATTTTTTATTAAACGCGGACTCGAGCCTTTCTCGGTTGCCTATGTACCCAATATTTTTGGATCAAAGTCCGTGTAGTTTGGGTTGGGAGATTAGTTATCCATAAGCATCTTTTTTAAAAGGTCGATTCAAGAATTTCAACAAGTTGTACATACCGAATACTTTGTGATCAAAGTCCACGTAGTTCGGGTTGGGTTTGATTATTCATAGGAAATTTTAAAAAAGGTGGACTCAAATTTATCTCGGCTACCTACGAACCCAATCATTTGTAATCAACGTCCGTGTAGTTGGGGTTCGAGATTGATTATTAATTTGTATTTTTTATTAAACGCGGACTCGAGCCTTTCCTGTTGCCTATGTACCCAATATTTTTGGATCAAAGTCCGCGTAGTTTGGGTTGGGAGATTGGTTATCCATAGGAATCTTTTTTTAAAAGGTCGATTCAAGCATTTCACAACTATGTACGTACCGAATACTTTGATCAAAGTCCACGTAGTTCAGGTTGGGATTGATTATTCATAGGAAATTTTAAAAAAGGTGGACTCAAATTTTTCTCACTACCTACGTACCCAATAATTTGTAATCAAAGTCCGTGTAGTTGGAGTTCGAGATTGATTACGAATAGGTATTTTTATTAAAGGTAGACTCGAGCCTTTCTCGGTTGCCTATGTACCCAATATTTTGGGATCAAAGTCCGCGTAGTTCGGGGGTTGGAGATTGGTTATCCATAGGTATCTTTTTTAAAAGGTCGATTCAAGAATTCCAGAACTGTGTACGTACCGAATACTTTGTGATCAAAGTCCACGTAGTTCGGGTTGGGTTTCATTATTCATAGGAAATTTTAAAAAAGGTGGACTCAAATTTTTCTCGGCTACCTAGGTACCCAATATTTTTGTAATCAAAGTCCGTGTAGTTGTGGTTCGAGATTGATTATTAATTGGTATTTTTTATTAAAGGCGAACTCCAGCCTTTATGGGTTGCCTATGTACCCAATATGTTTGGATCAAATTCCGCATAGTTTGGGGTGGGAGATTTGTTATCCATAGGCATCTTTTTTAAAAGGTCGATTCAAGCCTTTCACAACTGTGTACGTACCGAATTCTTTGTGATCAAAGTCCACGTAGTTCGGGTTGGGTTTGATTATTCATAGGAAATCTTTAAAAAGGTGGACTCAAATTTATCTCGGCTACCTATGTACCCAATCATTTGTAATCAACGTCCGTGTAGTTGGGGTTCGAGATTGATTATTAATTGGTATTTTTTATTAAAACGCGGACTCGAGCCTTTCTCGGTTGCCTATGTACCCAATATTTTTTGGATCAAAGTCCGTGTAGTTTGGGTTGGGAGATTGGTTATCCATAGGCATCTTTTTTAAAAGGTCGATTCAAGAATTTCGAACAATTGTACATACCGAATACTTTGTGATCAAAGTCCACGTAGTTCGGGTTGGGTTTGATTATTCATAGGAAATTTTAAAAAAGGTGGACTCAAATTTATCTCGGCTACCTACGAACCCAATCATTTATAATCAACGTCCGTGTAGTTGGGGTTCGAGATTGATTATTAATTTGTATTTTTTATTAAACGCGGACTCAAGCCTTTGTCGGTTGCCTATGTACCCAATATTTTTGGATCAATGTCCGCGTAGTTTGGGTTGGGAGATTGGTTATCCATAGGCATCTTTTTTAAAAGGTCGATTCAAGCCTTTCACAATCGTGTACGTACCGAATACTTTGTGATCAAAGTCCACGTAGTTCAAAGTTGGGATTGATTATTCATAGGAAATTTTAAAAAAGGTGGACTCAAATTTTTCTCGGCTACCTACGTACCCAATAATTTGTAATCAAAGTCCGTGTCGTTGGAGTTCGAGATTGATTACTAATAGGTATTTTTTATTAAAGGCGTACTTGAGCCTTTCTCGGTTGCCTATGTACCCAATATTTTGGGATCAAAGTCCGCGTAGTTCGGGGTTGGAGATTGGTTATCCATAGGTAACTTTTTTAAAAGGTCGATTCAAGAATTCCAAAACGTGTACGTATCGAATACTTTGTGATCAAAGTCCACGTAGTTCGGGTTGGGTTTCATTATTCATAGGAAATTTTAAAAAAGGTGGACTCAAATTTATCTCGGCTACCTACGTACCCAATCATTTGTAATCAACGTCCGTGTAGTTGTGGTTCGAGATTGATTATTAATTGGTATTTTTTATTAAAGGCGAACTCCAGCCCTTTTATGGGTTGCCTATGTACCCAATATGTTTGGATCAAAGTCCGCGTAGTTTGGGGTAGGAGATTGGTTATCCATAGGCATCTTTTTAAAAGGTCGATTCAAGCCTTTCACAATCGTGTACGTACCGAATTCTTTGTGATCAAAGTCCACGTAGTTCGGGTTGGGTTTGATTATTCATAGGAAATCTTTAAAAAGGTGGACTCAAATTTATCTCGGCTACCTATGTACCCAATCATTTGTAATCAACGTCCGTGTAGTTGGGGTTCGAGATTGATTATTAATTGGTATTTTTTATTAAACGCGGACTCGAGCCTTTCTCGGTTGCCTATGTACCCAATATTTTTGGATCAAAGTCCGTGTAGTTTGGGTTGGAGATCAAGTTATCCATAGGCATCTTTTTTAAAAGGTCGATTCAAGAATTTCGTATCGTTGTACATACCGAATACTTTGTGATCAAATTCCACGTAGTTCGGGTCAGGTTTCATTATTCATAGGAAATTTTAAAAAAAGGTGGACTCAAATTTATCTCGGCTACCTACGAACCCAATCATTTATAATCAACGTCCGTGTAGTTGGGGGTTCGAGATTGATTATTAATTTGTATTTTTTATTAAACGCGGACTCAAGCCTTGTCTGTTGCCTATGTACCCAATATTTTTGGATCAAAGTCCGCGTAGTTTGGGTTGGGAGATTGGTTATCCATAGGCATCTTTTTTAAAAGGTCGATTCAAGCCTTTCACAACTCGTGTACGTACCGAATACTTTGTGATCAAAGTCCACGTAGTTCAAAGTTGGGATTGATTATTCATAGGAAATTTTAAAAAAGGTGGACTCCAAATTTTTCTCGGCTACCTACGTACCCAATAATTTGTAATCAAAGTCCGTGTAGTTGGAGTTCGAGATTGATTACTAATAGGTATTTTTTATTAAAGGCTGCGGACTCGAGCCTTTCTCGGTTGCCTATGTACCCAATATTTTGGGATCAAAGTCTCGTAGTTCGGGGTTGGAGATTGGTTATCCATAGGTAACTTTTTAAAAGGTCGATTCAAGAATTCCAAACCGTGTACGTATCGAATACTTTGTGATCAAAGTCCACGTAGTTCGGGTTGGGTTTCATTATTCATAGGAAATTTTAAAAAAAAGGTGGACTCAAATTTATCTCGGCTACCTACGTACCCAATCATTTGTAATCAACGTCCGTGTAGTTGTGGTTCGAGATTGATTATTAATTGGTATTTTTTATTAAAGGCGAACTCCAGCCTTTATGGGTTGCCTATGTACCCAATATGTTTGGATCAAAGTCCGCGTAGTTTGGGGTGGGAGATTGGTTATCCATAGGCATCTTTTTTAAAGGTCGATTCAAGCCTTTCACAATCGTGTACGTACCGAATTTTTTGTGATCAAAGTCCACGTAGTTCGGGTTGGGTTTGATTATTCATAGGAAATCCTTAAAAAGGTGGACTCAAATTTATCTCGGCTACCTATGTACCCAATCATTTGTAATCAACGTCCGTGTAGTTGGGGTTCGAGATTGATTATTAATTGGTATTTTTTATTAAACGCGAACTCGAGCCTTTCTCGGTTGTCTATGTACCCAATATTTTTGGATCAAAGTCCGTGTAGTTTGGGTTGGGAGATTGGTTATCCATAGGCATCTTTTTTAAAAGGTCGATTCAAGAATTTCAGAACAGTGTACATACCGAATACTTTGTGATCAAAGTCCACGTAGTTCGGTTGGGTTTGATTATTCATAAGAAATTTTAAAAAGGTGGACTCAAATTTATCTCGGCTACCTACGAACCCAATCATTTGCAATCAACGTCCGTGTAGTTGGGGTTCGAGATTGATTATTAATTTGTATTTTTTATTAAACGCGGACTCAAGCCTTTGTCGGTTGCCTATGTACCCAATATTTTTGGATCAAAGTCCGCGTAGTTTGGGTTGGGAGATTGGTTATCCATAGGCAACTTTTTTAAAAGGTCGATTCAAGCCTTTCACAACTGTGTACGTACCGAATACTTTGTGATCAAAGTCCACGTAGTTCAAAGGATTGATTATTCATAGGAAATTTTAAAAAGGTGGACTCAAATTTTTCTGCCACCTACGTACCCAATAATTTGTAATCAAAGTCCGTGTAGTTGGAGTTCGAGATTGATTACTAATAGGTATTTTTTTATTAAAGGCGACTCGAGCCTTCTCGGTTGCCTATGTACCCAATATTTTGGGATCAAAGTCCGCGTAGTTCGGGGTTGAGATTGGTTATCCATAGGTAACTTTTTTAAAAGGTCGATTCAAGAATTCCAAAACTCGTGTACGTATCGAATACTTTGTGATCAAAGTCCACGTAGTTCGGGTTGGGTTTCATTATTCATAGGAAATTTTAAAAAGGTGGACTCCAAATTTATCTCGGCTACCTACGTACCCAATCATTTGTAATCAACGTCCGTGTAGTTGTGGTTCGAGATTGATTATTAATTGGTATTTTTTATTAAAGGCGAACTCCGCCTTTATGGGTTGCCTATGTACCCAATATGTTTGGATCAAAGTCCGCGTAGTTTGGGGTGGAGATTGGTTATCCATAGGCATCTTTTTAAAAGGTCGATTCAAGCCTTTCACAATCGTGTACGTACCGAATTCTTGTGATCAAAGTCCACGTAGTTCGGGTTGGGTTTGATTATTCATAGGAAATCTTTAAAAAGGTGGACTCAAAATTTATCTCGGCTACCTATGTACCCAATCATTTGTAATCAAAGTCCGTGTAGTTGGGGTTCGAGATTGATTATTAATTGGTATTTTTTATTAAACGCGGACTCGAGCCTTTCTCACGGTTGCCTATGTACCCAATATTTTTGGATCAAAGTCCGTGTAGTTTGGGTTGGGAGATTGGTTATCCATAGGCATCTTTTTTAAAAGGTCGATTCAAGAATTTCAGAACAGTGTACATACCGAATACTTTGTGATCAAAGTCCACGTAGTTCGGGTTGGGTTTGATTATTCATAGGAAATTTTAAAAAAGGTGGACTCAAATTTATCTCGGCTACCTACGAAGCCAATCATTTGCAATCAACTTCCGTGTACTTGGGGTTCGAGATTGATTATTAATTTGTATTTTTTATTAAACGCGGACTCGAGCCTTTCTCGGTTGCCTATGTACCCAATATTTTTGGATCAAAGTCCGCGTAGTTTGGGTTGGGAGATTGGTTATCCATAGGCATCTTTTTAAAAGGTCGATTCAAGCCTTTCACAACCGTGTACGTACCGAATACTTTGTGATCAAAGTCCACGTAGTTCACGTTGGGATTGATTATTCATAGGAAATTTTAAAAAGGTGGACTCAAATTTTTCTCGGCTACCTACGTACCCAATAATTTGTAATCAAAGTCCGTGTAGTTGGAGTTCGAGATTGATTACTAATAGGTATTTTTTATTAAAGGCGTACTCGAGCCTTTCTCGGTTGCCTATGTACCCAACATTTTGGGATCAAAGTCGGTTTTTTTTTTTTAGCCGTAGTTCGGGGTTGGAGATTGGTTATCCATAGGTAACTTTTTTAAAAGGTCGATTCAAGAATTCCAAAAACCGTGTACGTACCGAATACTTTGTGATCAAAGTCCACGTAGTTTGGGTTGGGTTTCATTATACATAAGAAATTTTAAAAAGGTGGACTCAAATTTATCTTGACTACCTACGTACCCAATCATTTGTAATCAACGTCCGTGCAGTTGGGGTTCGAGATTGATTATTAATTGGTATTTTTTATTAAAGGCGAACTCCAACCTCTTCGGGTTGCCTATGTACCCAATATTTTTGGATCAAAGTTCGCGTAGTTTGGGGTGGGAGATTTGGTTATCCATAGGAATCTCTTTTAAAAGATCGATTCAAGCCTTTTCACAACTGTACGTACCGAATACTTTGTGATCAAAGTCCACGTAGTTCGGGTTGGGATTGATTATTCATAGGAAATTTTAAAAAAGGTGGACTCAAATTTTTCTCGGCTACCTACGTACCCAATAATTTGTAATCAAAGTCCGTGTAGTTGGAGTTCGAGATTGATTACTAATAGGTATTTTTTATTAAAGGCAGACTCGAGCCTTTCTCGGTTGCCTATGTACCCAATATTTTGGGATCAAAGTCCGCGTAGTTCGGGGTTGGAGATTGGTTATCCATAGGTAACTTTTTCAAAAGGTCGATTCAAGAATTTCGAACTGTACTTACCGAATACTTTGTGATCAAAGTCCACGTAGTTTGGGTTGGGTTTCATTATTCATAGGAAATTTTAAAAAAGGTGGACTCAAATTTATCTTGGCTACCTACGTACCCAATCATTTGTAATCAACGTCCGTGTAGTTGGGGTTCGAGATTGATTATTAATTGGTATTTTATTAAAGGCGAACTCCAGACTTTCGGGTTGCCTATGTACCCAATATTTTTCGATCAAAGTTCGCGTAGTTTAGGTGGGAGATTGGTTATCCATAGGAATCTCTTTAAAGATCGATTCAAGCCTTTCACAATCGTGTACGTACCGAATACTTTGTGATCAAAGTCCACGTAGTTCGGTTGGGATTGATTATTCATTGGAAATTTTAAAAAAGGTGGACTCAAATTTTTCTCGGCTACCTAGGTACCCAATATTTTGTAATCAAAGTCCGTGTAGTTCGGGGTTCGAGATTGATTGTTTAATTGTTATTTTTTATTAGACGAGACTCGAGCCTTTCTCGGTTCCCTATGTACCCAATATTTTTGACCAAAGTTCGAGTAGTTTGGGTTGGGAGATTGGTTATCCATAGGCATCTTTTTTAAAAGGTCGATTCAATCCTTTCACAACTGTACGTACCGAATACTTTGTGATCAAAGCCACGTAGTTCGGGTTGGATTGATTATTCATAGGAAATTTTAAAAAGGTGGACTCAAATTTTTCTCGGCTACCTACGTACCCAATAATTTGTAATCAATGTCCGTATAGTCGGAGTTCGAGATTGATTACTAATAGGTATTTTTTATTAAAGGCAGACTCGAGCCTTTCTCAGTTGCCTATGTACCCAATATTTTGGGATCAAAGTCCGCGTAGTTCGGGGTTGGAGATTGGTTATCCATAGGTATCTTTTTTAAAAGGTCGATTCAAGAATTCCGTAACTGTACGTACCGAATAGTTTGTGATCAAAGTCCACGTAGTTCGGGTTGGGTTTCATTATTCATGAGGAAATTTTAAAAAGGTGGACTCAAATTTTTCTCGGCTACCTAGGTACCAAATATTTTTGTAATCAAAGTCCGTGTAGTTGTGGTTTGAGATTGATTATTAATTGGTATTTTTTATTAAAGGCTAACTCCGATCCTTTGTGAGTTGCCTATGTACCCAATATGTTTGGATCAAAGTCCGCGTAGTTTGGGGTGGGAGATTGGTTATCCATAGGCATCTTTTTTAAAAGGTAGATTCAAGCCTTTCACAATCGTGTACGTACCGAATTCTTTGTGATCAAAGTCCACGTAGTTCGGGTTGGGTTTGATTATTCATAGGAAATCTTTAAAAAGGTGGACTCAAATTTATCTCGGCTACCTACATACCCAATCATTTGTAATCAACGTCCGTAGTTGGGGTTCGAGATTGATTATTAATTGGTATTTTTTTTAGTTTAAACGCGGACTCGAGCCTTTCTCATTGCCTATGTACCCAATATTTGGATCAAAGTCCGTGTAGTTTGGGTTGGGAGATTGGTTATCCATAGGCATCTTTTTTAAAAGGTCGATTCAAGAATTTCACCGTACGTACACGAATACTTTGTGATCAAAGTCCACGTAGTTCGAGCTGAGATTGATTATTCATAGGAAATTTTTAAAAAGGTGGACTCAAATTTTTCTCGGCTACGTACGTACCCAATAATTTGTAATCAAAGTCCGTGTAGTTGGAGTTCGAGATTGATTACTAATAGGTATTTTTTATTAAAGGCCGGACTCGAGCCTTTCTCGGTTGCCTATGTACCCAATATTTTGGGATCAAAGTCCACGTAGTTCGGGGTTGGAGATTGGTTATCCATAGGTAACTTTTTTAAAAGGTCGATTCAAGAATTCCAAAACGTGTACGTACCGAATACTTTGTGATCAAAGTCCACATAGTTTGGGTTGGGTTTCATTATTCATAGGAAATTTTAAAAAAGGTGGACTCAAATTTATCTTGGCTACCTACGTACCCAATCATTTGTAATCAACGTTCGTGTAGTTGGGGTTCGAGATTGATTATTAATTGGTATTTTTTTATTAAAGGCGAACTCCACGCTTTTCGGGTTGCCTATGTACCCAATATTTTTGGATCAAAGTTCGCGTAGTTTGGGGTGGGAGATTGGTTATCCATAGGAATTTTTAAAAGATCGATTCAAGCCTTTCACAACCGTGTACGTACCGAATACTTTGTGATCAAAGTCCACGTAGTTCCGGTTGGGATTGATTATTCATAGGAAATTTTAAAAAGGTGGACTCAAATTTTTCTCGGCTACCTAGGTACCCAATATTTTTGTAATCAAAGTCCGTGTAGTTGTGGTTTGAGATTGATTATTAATTGGTATTTTTTTTATTAAAGGCGAACTCCAGCCCTTTTATGGGTTGCCTATGTACCCAATATGTTTGGATCAAAGTCCGCGTAGTTTGGGGTGGGAGATTGGTTATCCATAGGCATCTTTTTTAAAAGGTAGATTCAAGCCTTTCACAACCGTGTACGTTACCTAATTCTTTGTGATCAAAGTCCACGTAGTTCGGGTTGGGTTTGATTATTCATAGGAAATCTTTAAAAGGTGGACTCAAATTTATCTCGGCTACCTATGTACCCAATCATTTGTAATCAACGTCCGGTGTAGTTGGGGGTTCGAGATTGATTATTAATTGGTATTTTTTATTAAAGGAACTCCAGCCTCTTCTGGTTGCCTATGTACCCAATATTTTTGGATCAAAGTTCGCGTAGTTTGGGGTGGGAGATTGGTTATCCATAGGAATCTCTTTTAAAAGATCGATTCAAGCCTTTCACAACTGTACGTACCGAATACTTTGTGATCAAAGTCCACGTAGTTCGGGTTGGGATTGATTATTCATAGGAAATTTTAAAAAGGTGGATCCAATTTTTCTCGAGCTTACCTAGGTACCCAATATTTTTGTAATCAAAGTCCGTGTAGTTCGGGGTTCGAGATTGATTGTTAATTGTTATTTTTTATTAAACGCGGACTCGAGCCTTTCTCGCTTCCCTATGTACCCAATATTTTTGTGATCAAAGTTCGAGTAGTTTGGGTTGGGAGATTGGTTATCCATAGGCATCTTTTTTTAAAAGGTCGATTCAATCCTTTCACAAACGTGATGTACCCAATATTTTGGGATCAAAGTCCACGTAGTTCAGGTTGGGATTGATTATTCATAGGAAATTTTAAAAAAGGTGGACTCAAATTTTTCTCGGCTACCTACGTACCCAATAATTTGTAATCAATGTCCGTATAGTTGAGTTCGAGATTGATTACTAATAGGTATTTTTTATTAAAGGCGGACTCGAGCTCTTCGGTTGCCTATGTACCCAATATTTTGGGATCAAAGTCCGCGTAGTTCGGGGTTAGAGATTGGTTATCCATAGGTATCTTTTTTAAAAAGGTCGATTCAAGAATTTCAGAACTTTGTACGTACCGAATACTTTGTGATCAAAGTCCACGTACTTCGGGTTAGGATTGATTATTCATAGGTAATTTTAAAAAGGTGGACTCAAATTTTTCTCGGCTACTACGTACCAAATAAATTGTAATCAAAGTCGGTGTAGTTGGGGTTCGAGATTGATTATTAATAGGTAATTTTTATGAAAGGTGGACTCGAGCCTCTCTTTGTTGCCTATGTACCCAATAGTTTGGTGCTCAAAGTCCGCGTAGTTCGGGGTTGGACATTGGTTATCCATAGGTATCTTTTTTAAAAGGTCGACTCGAGCCTTTCACAACTGTGTACGTACCGAATTCTTTTGTGATCAAAGTCCACGTACTTCAGGTTGGGATTGATTATTCATAGGTAATCTTTAAAAAGGTGGACTCAAATTATTCTCGGCTACCTATGTACCCAATCATTTGTAATCAACGTCCGTGTAGTTGGGGTTCGAGATTGATTATTAATTGGTATTTTTTATTAAATGTGTGGACTCGAGCCTTTCCTGGGTTGCCTATGTACCCAATAGTTT
>JAUJYP020001243.1:0-60605 GCA_030674075.2 Linum usitatissimum | reverse complement strand
ATGGTATGGTTCACTTTCATAATGCACATGCATACTTCGCCTAAGTTCGTTCACTTTAACTATACACCATGCACGTTGCACGTTGTTACGGTGTACTTTCATTATTCATGGTTATCCTCGGTAATTTGTATTTCACCACGCGTAATGCACGTGCACATTGGTATAGTGCAATTCCACTATGCAGTTACCTTGGTATCGGGTGCTCCCACCAAGATAGTGAAATGGCCGAGTGAGCATGAGATTGAAAAATGAACTGAAATTGTAATTGTACAAGCAAATCATAAATTTGCATGATTTCACGATTTTTTATAATAATAATCTCAAAGTAGAAAAGAAATTAGTTTTATATGATTGTTATTATTTTCATTTTTCACTTATTACTCAAATCAGAAATATCTATCAATAAATTACTAATAACACCTACATTTTTTATTTTATACCAAATAAATACAACAAAAGTCATATGAAATATCATTTCAAATAGAAACTAGAATCGTAAAATACATGCAAAATCGTTGATTTTACGAGATTCTATGAATTAAACGAAATTTTGCCGATTTCACGACCACCGATTTTAGTGGAATCATATCGTTCGACGCCAATAAAATTGTAAAACCGTAAGATTATAAGATTTCAATCGATTTCACTCTTTAGATTCCCACAAACCACCTTGTACTTTTCACTTTAGTACTTTCCACTCTACACCACGCATATTAGAATGATGTAGTTGTACAATTCACAATAAATCGTGCACTATGGTATAGTTCACTTTCATAATGCACTATGCATACTTAGCCTAAGTTCGGTTCACTTTAACTATGCCTCATGCACGTTGCACGTTGTTACGGTATCACTCATTATTCATGGTTATCCTCGGTAATTTGTATTTTCCGGCCACCGCGTAATACACGTGCACATTGGTATAGTGCAATTCCACTATGCACGGTGCACCTTGGTATCAGTGCTCCCACCAAGAGTAGTGAAATGAGGCGAATTGAGCATGAGATTGAAAAATGAGCTGAAATTGTAATTGTAGAAGCAAATCATAAATTTGCATGATTTCACGATTTTTTATAATAATAATCTCAAAGAAAGAAAAGAAATTAGTTTTATATGATTGTTATTATTTTCATTTTTCACTTATTACTCAAATCGAAAAAATCTATCAATAAATTACAAATAACACCTACATTTTTTTTTATTTCATGCCAAAATAAATACAACAAAAGGTCATATGAAATATCATTTCAAATAGAAACTAGAATCGTAAAATACATGCGAAATCGTTGATTTTACGAGTTTCTCTGAATTAAACGAAATTTTGCCTGATTTCATTGACCACCGATTTTAGTGGAATCATATCGTTCCTTGCCTTGATAAAATTTTAAAACCGTAAGATTATAAGATTTCAATCGATTTCACTCTTTAGATTCCCACAAACCACATTGTACTTTTCACTTTAGTACTTTCCACTCTACACCATGCACATTAGAATGATGTAGTTGTACAATTCACAATAAATCGTGCACTATGGTATAGTTCACTTTCATAATGCCTTATGCATACTTTAAGCCTAAGTTCGGTTCACTTTAACTATTCACCATGCACGTTGCACGTTGTTATAGTGTACTTTCATTATTCATGGTTATCCTCGGTAATTTGTATTTCCACCACGCGTAATGCACCGTGCACATTGGTATAGTACAGTTCCACTATGCACACAGTGCACCTTGGTATGGGGTGCTCCCACTGAGGTAGTGAAATGGCCGATTGAGCATGAGATTGAAAAATGTTTAGAAATTGTAATTGTAGAAGCAAATCATAAATTTGCATGATTTCACGATTTTTATAATAATAATAGCAAAGAAAGAAAAGAAATTAGTTTTATATGATTGTTATTATTTTCATTTTCACTTATTACTCAAATCGAAAAAAATCTATCAATAAATTACCTACAATAACACCTACATTTTTTTTATTTTATGCCAAATAAATACAACAAAATGTCATATGAAATATCATTTCAAATAGAAACTAGAATCGTAAAATACATGCAAAATCGTTGATTTTACGAGATTTTATAAGTTAAACGAAATTTGCCTAATTTCAGCGACCTAATAATCTCAAAGAAGAAAAGAAATTAGTTTTATATGATTGTTATTATTTTCATTTTCACTTATTACTCAAATCGAAAAAATCTATCAATAAATTACTAATAACACCTACATTTTTTTTTATTTTATGCCAAATAAATACAACAAAAGGTCATATGAAATATCATTTCAAATAGAAACTAGAATCGTAAAATACATGCAAAATCGTTGATTTTACGAGATTACATGAATTAAGCGAAATTTTGCACGATTTCCTTTGACCATCGATTTTAGTGGAATCATATCGTTGGACCCTAATAAAATTGTAAAACCGTAAGATTATAAGATTTCAATCAATTTCACTCTTTAGATTCCCACAAACCACCTTGTACTTTTCACTTTAGTACTTTCCACTCTACACCATGCACATTAGAATGATGTAGTTGTACAATTCACAATAAATCGTGCACTATGGTATGGTTCACTTTCATAATGCACTATGCATACTTCGCCTAAGTTCGGTTCACTTTAACTATGCACCATGCACGTTGCACGTTGTTATTTTGTATACTTTCATTATTCATGGTTATCCTCGATAATTTGTATTTCCACCACGCGTAATGCACCGTGCACATTGGTATAGTGCAATTCCACTATGCACAGTGCACCTTGGTATGGGGTGCTCCCACCAAGGTAGTGAAATGGCCGATTGAGCATGAGATTGAAAAATGAACTGAAATTGTAATTGTAGAAGCAAATCATAAATTTGCATGATTTCAAGATTTTTTATAATAATAATCTCAAAGAAGAAAAGAAATTAGTTTTATATGATTGTTATTATTTTCATTTTCACTTATTACTCAAATCGAAAAATCTATCAATAAATTACTAATAACACCTACATTTTTTTTATTTTATGCCAAATAAATACAACAAAATGTCATATGAAATATCATTTCAAATAGAAACTAGAATCGTAAAATACATGCAAAATCGTTGATTTTACGAGATTTTATGAATTAAACGAAATTTTGCCTAATTTCACCGACCACCGATTTTAGTGGAATCATATCGTTCGACCCTAATAAAAATGTAAAATCGTAAGATTATAAGATTTCAATCAATTTCACTCTTTAGATTCCCAAAAACCACCTTGTACTTTTCACTTTAGTACGGTGAACTTTCCACTCTACACCACGCACATTAGAATGATGTAGTTGTACAATTCACAATAAATCGTGCACTATGGTATGGTTCACTTTCATAATGCACTATGCATACTTCGCCTAAGTTCGGTTCACTTTAACTATGCACCATGCACGTTGCACGTTGTTACAGTGTACTTTTACTATTCTTGGTTATCCTCGGTAATTTGTATTTCCACCACGCGCAATGCACCGTGCACATTGGTATAGTGAAATTCCACTATGCATAGTGCACCTTGGTATGGGGTGCTCCCACCAAGGTATTGAAATGGCCGAGTGAGCATGAGATTGAAAAATGAACTAAAATTGTAATTGTAGAAGCAAATCATAAATTTGCATGATTTCACGATTTTTTATAATAATAATCTCAAAGAAGAAAAGAAATTAGTTTTATATGATTGTTATTATTTTCATTTTCACTTATTACTCAAATCGAAAAAATCTATCAATAAATTACTAATAACACCTACATTTTTTTATTTTATGCCAAATAAATACAACAAAATGTCATATGAAATATCATTTCAAATAGAAACTAGAATCGTAAAATACATGCAAAATCGTTGATTTTACGAGATTCTATAAATTAAACGAAATTTTGCCTAATTTCACTGACCATCGATTTTAGTGGAATCATATCGTTCGACCATAATAAAATTGTAAAACCGTAAGATTATAAGATTTCAATCAATTTCACTCTTTAGATTCCCAAAAACCACCTTGTACTTTTCACTTTACGGTTGTGAATTTTCCACTCTACACCACGCACATTAGAATGATGTAGTTGTACAATTCACAATAAATCGTGCACTATGGTATGGTTCACTTTCATAATGCACTATGCATACTTCGCCTAAGTTCGGTTCACTTTAACTATGCACCATGCACTTTGCACGTTGTTACGGTGTACTTTCATTATTCATGGTTATCCTCGCTAATTTGTATTTCCACCACGCGCAATGCACTTTGCACATTGGTATAGTGCAATTCCACTATGCACGTGTCACCTTGGTATGGGGTGCTCCCACCAAGGTATTGAAATGGCCGAGTGAGCATGAGATTGAAAAATGAACTGAAATTGTAATTGTAGAATCAAATCATAAATTTGCATGATTTCACGATTTTTTATAATAATAATCTCAAAGAAGAAAAGAAATTAGTTTTATATGATTGTTATTATTTTCATTTTCACTTATTACTCAAATCGAAAAAATCTATCAATAAATTACTAATAACACCTACATTTTTTATATTTTATGCCAAATAAATACAACAAAAGGTCAAATGAAATATCATTTCAAATAGAAACTAGAATCGTAAAATACATGCAAAATCGTTGATTTTACGAGATTCTATGAATTAAACGAAATTTTGCCTGATTTCACTGACCACCGATTTTAGTGGAATCATATCGTTCGACGCCAATAAAATTGTAAAACCGTAAGATTATAAGATTTCAATCGATTTCACTCTTTAGATTCCCACAAACCACCTTGTACTTTTCACTTTAGTACTTTCCACTCTACACCATGCACATTAGAATGATGTAGTTGTACAATTCACAATAAATCGTGCACTATGGTATGGTTCACTTTCATAATGCACTATGCATACTTCGCCTAAGTTCGGTTCACTTTAACTATGCACCATGCACGTTGCACGTTGTTATAGTGTACTTTCATTATTCATGGTTATCCTCGGTAATTTGTATTTCCACCACGCGCAATGTACCTTGCACATTGGTATAGTGCAATTCCACTATGCATAGTGCACCTTGGTATGGGGTGCTCCCACCAAGGTAGTGAAATGGCGAGGAGAGAAATGGCCGAGTGAGCATGAGATTGAAAAATGAACTGAAATTGTAATTGTAGAATCATATCATAAATTTGCATGATTTCACGATTTTTTATAATAATAATCTCAAAGAAGAAAAGAAATTAGTTTTATATGATTGTTATTATTTTCATTTTCACTCATTACTCAAATCGAAAATATCTATCAATAAATTACTAATAACACCTACATTTTTTTTATTTTATGCCAAATAAATACAACAAAAGGTCATATGAAATATCATTTCAAATAGAAACTAGAATCGTAAAATACATGCAAAATCGTTGATTTTACGAGATTCTATGAATTAAACGAAATTTTGCCTAATTTCACCGACCACCGATTTTAGTGGAATCATATCGTTCGACGCCAATAAAATTGTAAAACCGTAAGATTATAAGATTTCAATCGATTTCACTCTTTAGATTCCCACAAACCACCCTTGTACTTTTCACTTTAGTACTTTCCACTCTACACCATGCACATTAGAATGATGTAGTTGTACAATTCACAATAAATCGTGCACTATGGTATGGTTCACTTTCATAATGCACTATGCATACTTCGCCTAAGTTCGAATCACTTTAACTATGCACCATGCACGTTGCACGTTGTTACGAGTGTACTTTCATTATTCATGGTTATCCTCGGTAATTTGTATTTCCACCACGCGCAATGCACCTTGCACATTGGTATAGTGCAATTCCACTATGCATAGTGCACCTTGGTATGGGGTGCTCCCACCAAGGTAGTGAAATGGCCGAGTGAGCATGAGATTGAAAAATGACCTGAAATTGTAATTGTAGAAGCAAATCATAAATTTGCATGATTTCACGATTTTTTATAATAATAATCTCAAAGAAGAAAAGAAATTAGTTTTATATGATTGTTATTATTTTCATTTTCACTTATTACTCAAATCGAAAAAATCTATCAATAAATTACTAATAACACCTACATTTTTTTTTATTTTATGCCAAATAAATACAACAAAAGGTCATATGAAATATAATTTCAAATAGAAACTAGAATCGTAAAATACATGCAAAATCGTTGATTTTACGAGATTCTATGAATTAAACGAAATTTTGCCTGATTTCACTGACCACCGATTTTAGTGGAATCATATCGTTCGACCCTAATAAAATTGTAAAACCGTAAGATTATAAGATTTCAATCGATTTCACTCTTTAGATTCCCACAAACCACCTTGTACTTTTCACTTTAGTACTTTCCACTCTACACCATGCACATTAGAATGATGTAGTTGTACAATTCACAATAAATCGTGCACTATGGTATGGTTCACTTTCATAATGCACTATGCATACTTCGCCTAAGTTCGGTTCACTTTAACTATGCACCATGCACGTTGCACGTTGTTACAGTGTACTTTCATTATTCATGGTTATCCTCGGTAATTTGTATTTCCACCACGCGCAATGCACCTTGCACATTGGTATAGTGCAATTCCACTATGCATAGTGCACCTTGGTATGGGGTGCTCCCACCAAGGTAGTGAAATGGCCGAGTGAGCATGAGATTGAAAAATGAACTAAATTGTAATTGTAGAAGCAAATCATAAATTTGCATGATTTCACGATTTTTTATAATAATAATCTCAAAGAAGAAAAGAAATTAGTTTTATATGATTGTTATTATTTTCATTTTCACTTATTACTCAAATCGAAAAAATCTATCAATAAATTACTAATAACACCTACATTTTTTTTATTTTATGCCAAATAAATACAACAAAATGTCATATGAAATATCATTTCAAATAGAAACTAGAATCGTAAAATACATGCAAAATCGTTGATTTTACGAGATTCTATGAATTAAACGAAATTTTGCCTAATTTCACTCGACCACCGATTTTAGTGGAATCATATCGTTCGACCCTAATAAAATTGTAAAACCGTAAGATTATAAGATTTCAATCAATTTCACTCTTTAGATTCCCAAAAACCACCTTGTACTTTTCACTTTAGTACGGTGAACTTTCCACTCTACACCACGCACATTAGAATGATGTAGTTGTACAATTCACAATAAATCGTGCACTATGGTATGGTTCACTTTCATAATGCACTATGCATACTTCGCCTAAGTTCGGTTCACTTTAACTATGCACCATGCACGTTGCACGTTGTTACGGTGTACTTTCATTATTCATGGTTATCCTCGGTAATTTGTATTTCCACCACGCGCAATGCACCTTGCACATTGGTATAGTGCAATTCCACTATGCATGGTGCACCTTGGTATGGGGTGCTCCCACCAAGGTATTGAAATGGCCGAGTGAGCATGAGATTGAAAAATGACACGAAATTGTAATTGTAGAATCAAATCATAAATTTGCATGATTTCACGATTTTTTATAATAATAATCTCAAAGAAGAAAAGAAATTAGTTTTATATGATTGTTATTATTTTCATTTTCACTTATTACTCAAATCGAAAAAATCTATCAATAAATTACTAATAACACCTACATTTTTTTTATTTTATGCCAAATAAATACAACAAAAGGTCATATGAAATATCATTTCAAATAGAAACTAGAATCGTAAAATACATGCAAAATCGTTGATTTTACGAGATTCTATGAATTAAACGAAATTTTGCCTGATTTCACTGACCACCGATTTTAGTGGAATCATATCGTTCGACACCAATAAAATTGTAAAACCGTAAGATTATAAGATTTCAATCGATTTCACTCTTTAGATTCCCACAAACCACCTTGTACTTTTCACTTTAGTACTTTCCACTCTACACCATGCACATTAGAATGATGTAGTTGTACAATTCACAATAAATCGTGCACTATGGTATGGTTCACTTTCATAATGCACTATGCATACTTCGCCTAAGTTCGGTTCACTTTAACTATGCACCATGCACGTTGCACGTTGTTACAGTGTACTTTCATTATTCATGGTTATCCTCGGTAATTTGTATTTCCACCACGCGCAATGCACCTTGCACATTGGTATAGTGCAATTCCACTATGCATAGTGCACCTTGGTATGGGGTGCTCCCACCAAGGTAGTGAAATGGCCGAGTGAGCATGAGATTGAAAAATGAACTGAAATTGTAATTGTAGAAGCAAATCATAAATTTGCATGATTTCACGATTTTTTATAATAATAATCTCAAAGAAGAAAAGAAATTAGTTTTATATGATTGTTATTATTTTCATTTTCACTTATTACTCAAATCGAAAAAATCTATCAATAAATTACTAATAACACCTACATTTTTTTTATTTTATGCCAAATAAATACAACAAAAGGTCATATGAAATATCATTTCAAATAGAAACTAGAATCGTAAAATACATGCAAAATCGTTGATTTTACGAGATTCTATGAATTAAACGAAATTTTGCACGATTTCACTGACCACCGATTTTAGTGGAATCATATCGTTCGACACCAATAAAATTGTAAAACCGTAAGATTATAAGATTTCAATCGATTTCACTCTTTAGATTCCCACAAACCACCTTGTACTTTTCACTTTAGTACTTTCCACTCTACACCATGCACATTAGAATGATGTAGTTGTACAATTCACAATAAATCGTGCACTATGGTATGGTTCACTTTCATAATGCACTATGCATACTTCGCCTAAGTTCGGTTCACTTTAACTATGCACCATGCACGTTGCACGTTGTTACGGTGTACTTTCATTATTCATGGTTATCCTCGGTAATTTGTATTTCCACCACGCGCAATGCACCGTTGCACATTGGTATAGTGCAATTCCACTATGCATAGTGCACCTTGGTATGGGGTGCTCCCACCAAGGTAGTGAAATGGCCGAGTGAGCATGAGATTGAAAAATGAACTGAAATTGTAATTGTAGAAGCAAATCATAAATTTGCATGATTTCACGATTTTTTATAATAATAATCTCAAAGAAGAAAAGAAATTAGTTTTATATGATTGTTATTATTTTCATTTTCACTTATTACTCAAATCGAAAAAATCTATCAATAAATTACTAATAACACCTACATTTTTTTTTATTTTATGCCAAATAAATACAACAAAATGTCATATGAAATATCATTTCAAATAGAAACTAGAATCGTAAAATACATGCAAAATCGTTGATTTTACGAGATTCTATGAATTAAACGAAATTTTGCCTAATTTCACTGACCACCGATTTTAGTGGAATCATATCGTTCGACCCTAATAAAATTGTAAAACCGTAAGATTATAAGATTTCAATCAATTTCACTCTTTAGATTCCCAAAAACCACCTTGTACTTTTCACTTTAGTACGGTGAACTTTCCACTCTACACCACGCACATTAGAATGATGTAGTTGTACAATTCACAATAAATCGTGCACTATGGTATGGTTCACTTTCATAATGCACTATGCATACTTCGCCTAAGTTCGGTTCACTTTAACTATGCACCATGCACGTTGCACGTTGTTACAGTGTACTTTCATTATTCATGGTTATCCTCAGTAATTTGTATTTCCACCACGCGCAATGCACCGTGCACATTGGTATAGTGCAATTCCACTATGCACGGTGCACCTTGGTATAGGGTGCTCCCACCAAGGTATTGAAATGGCCGAGTGAGCATGAGATTGAAAAATGAACTGAAATTGTAATTGTAGAATCAAATCATAAATTTGCATGATTTCACGATTTTTTATAATAATAATCTCAAAGAAGAAAAGAAATTAGTTTTATATGATTGTTATTATTTTCATTTTCACTTATTACTCAAATCGAAAAAATCTATCAATAAATTACTAATAACACCTACATTTTTTTTATTTTATGCCAAATAAATACAACAAAAGGTCATATGAAATATCATTTCAAATAGAAACTAGAATCGTAAAATACATGCAAAATCGTTGATTTTACGAGATTCTATGAATTAAACGAAATTTTGCACACGATTTCAACGACCACCGATTTTAGTGGAATCATATCGTTCGACGCCAATAAAATTGTAAAACCGTAAGATTATAAGATTTCAATCGATTTCACTCTTTAGATTCCCACAAACCACCTTGTAGTTTTCACTTTAGTACTTTCCACTCTACACCATGCACATTAGAATGATGTAGTTGTACAATTCACAATAAATCGTGCACTATGGTATGGTTCACTTTCATAATGCACTATGCATACTTCGCCTAAGTTCGGTTCACTTTAACTATGCACCATGCACGTTGCACGTTGTTACGGTGTACTTTCATTATTCATGGTTATCCTCGGTAATTTGTATTTCCACCACGCGCAATGCACCGTGCACATTGGTATAGTGCAATTCCACTATGCACGGTGCACCTTGGTATGGGGTGCTCCCACCAAGGTAGTGAAATGGCCGAGTGAGCATGAGATTGAAAAATGAACCGAAATTGTAATTGTAGAATCAAATCATAAATTTGCATGATTTCACGATTTTTTATAATAATAATCTCAAAGAAGAAAAGAAATTAGTTTTATATGATTGTTATTATTTTCATTTTCACTTATTACTCAAATCGAAAAAATCTATCAATAAATTACTAATAACACCTACATTTTTTTTATTTTATGCCAAATAAATACAACAAAAGGTCATATGAAATATCATTTCAAATAGAAACTAGAATCGTAAAATACATGCAAAATCGTTGATTTTACGAGATTCTATGAATTAAACGAAATTTTGCTCGATTTCATGACCACCGATTTTAGTGGAATCATATCGTTCGACGCCAATACAATTGTAAAACCGTAAGATTATAAGATTTCAATCGATTTCACTCTTTAGATTCCCACAAACCACCTTGTACTTTTCACTTTAGTACTTTCCACTCTACACCATGCACATTAGAATGATGTAGTTGTACAATTCACAATAAATCGTGCACTATGGTATGGTTCACTTTCATAATGCACTATGCATACTTCGCCTAAGTTCGGTTCACTTTAACTATGCACCATGCACGTTGCACGTTGTTACGGTGTACTTTCATTATTCATGGTTATCCTCGGTAATTTGTATTTCCACCACGCGCAATGCACCCTTGCACATTGGTATAGTGCAATTCCACTATGCATAGTGCACCTTGGTATGGGGTGCTCCCACCAAGGTAGTGAAATGGCCGAGTGAGCATGAGATTGAAAAATGAACTGAAATTGTAATTGTAGAAGCAAATCATAAATTTGCATGATTTCACGATTTTTTATAATAATAATCTCAAAGAAGAAAAGAAATTAGTTTTATATGATTGTTATTATTTTCATTTTCACTTATTACTCAAATCGAAAAAATCTATCAATAAATTACTAATAACACCTACATTTTTTTTATTTTATGCCAAATAAATACAACAAAATGTCATATGAAATATCATTTCAAATAGAAACTAGAATCGTAAAATACATGCAAAATCGTTGATTTTACGAGATTACATGAATTAAACGAAATTTTGCCTAATTTCACGAACCACCGATTTTAGTGGAATCATATCGTTCGACCCTAATAAAAATGTAAAACCAGTAAGATTATAAGATTTCAATCAATTTCACTCTTTAGATTCCCAAAAACCACCTTGTACTTTTCACTTTAGTACGGTGAACTTTCCACTCTACACCACGCACATTAGAATGATGTAGTTGTACAATTCACAATAAATCGTGCACTATGGTATGGTTCACTTTCATAATGCACTATGCATACTTCGCCTAAGTTCGGTTCACTTTAACTATGCACCATGCACGTTGCACGTTGTTACGGTGTACTTTCATTATTCATGGTTATCCTCGGTAATTTGTATTTCCACCACGCGCAATGCACCGTGCACATTGGTATAGTGCAATTCCACTATGCACGTGCACCTTGGTATGGGGTGCTCCCACCAAGGTAGTGAAATGGCCGAGTGAGCATGAGATTGAAAAATGAACTGAAATTGTAATTGTAGAATCAAATCATAAATTTGCATGATTTCACGATTTTTTATAATAATAATCTCAAAGAAGAAAAGAAATTAGTTTTATATGATTGTTATTATTTTCATTTTCACTTATTACTCAAATCGAAAAAATCTATCAATAAATTACTAATAACACCTACATTTTTTTTATTTTATGCCAAATAAATACAACAAAAGGTCATATGAAATATCATTTCAAATAGAAACTAGAATCGTAAAATACATGCAAAATCGTTGATTTTACGAGATTCCATGAATTAAACGAAATTTTGCACGATTTCAGCGACCACCGATTTTAGTGGAATCATATCGTTCGACGCCAATACAATTGTAAAACCGTAAGATTATAAGATTTCAATCGATTTCACTCTTTAGATTCCCACAAACCACCTTGTACTTTTCACTTTAGTACTTTCCACTCTACACCATGCACATTAGAATGATGTAGTTGTACAATTCACAATAAATCGTGCACTATGGTATGGTTCACTTTCATAATGCACTATGCATACTTCGCCTAAGTTCGGTTCACTTTAACTATGCACCATGCACGTTGCACGTTGTTACAGTGTATTTTCATTATTCATGGTTATCCTCGGTAATTTGTATTTCCACCACGCGCAATGCACCTTGCACATTGGTATAGTGCAATTCCACTATGCATAGTGCACCTTGGTATGGGGTGCTCCCACCAAGGTAGTGAAATGGCAGTGAGCATGAGATTGAAAAATGAACTGAAATTGTAATTGTAGAAGCAAATCATAAATTTGCATGATTTCACGATTTTTTATAATAATAATCTCAAAGAAGAAAAGAAATTAGTTTTATATGATTGTTATTATTTTCATTTTCACTTATTACTCAAATCGAAAAAATCTATCAATAAATTACTAATAACACCTACATTTTTTTTATTTTATGCCAAATAAATACAACAAAATGTCATATGAAATATCATTTCAAATAGAAACTAGAATCGTAAAATACATGCAAAATCGTTGATTTTACGAGATTCTATGAATTAAACGAAATTTTGCCTAATTTCACCAACCACCGATTTTAGTGGAATCATATCGTTCGACCCTAATAAAATTGTAAAACCGTAAGATTATAAGATTTCAATCAATTTCACTCTTTAGATTCCCAAAAACCACCTTGTACTTTTCACTTTAGTACGGTGAACTTTCCACTCTACACCATGCACATTAGAATGATGTAGTTGTACAATTCACAATAAATCGTGCACTATGGTATGGTTCACTTTCATAATGCACTATGCATACTTCGCCTAAGTTCGGTTCACTTTAACTATGCACCATGCACGTTGCACGTTGTTACGGTGTACTTTCATTATTCATGGTTATCCTCGGTAATTTGTATTTCCACCACGCGCAATGCACCGTGCACATTGGTATAGTGCAATTCCACTATGCACGGTGCACCTTGGTATGGGGTGCTCCCACCAAGGTAGTGAAATGGCAGTGAGCATGAGATTGAAAAATGAACTGAAATTGTAATTGTAGAAGCAAATCATAAATTTGCATGATTTCACGATTTTTTATAATAATAATCTCAAAGAAGAAAAGAAATTAGTTTTATATGATTGTTATTATTTTCATTTTCACTTATTACTCAAATCGAAAAAATCTATCAATAAATTACTAATAACACCTACATTTTTTTTATTTTATGCCAAATAAATACAACAAAATGTCATATGAAATATCATCTCAAATAGAAACTAGAATCGTAAAATACATGCAAAATCGTTAATTTTACGAGATTCTATGAATTAAACGAAATTTTGCCTGATTTCACTGACCACCGATTTTAGTGGAATCATATCGTTCGACGCCAATACAATTGTAAAACCGTAAGATTATAAGATTTCAATCGATTTCACTCTTTAGATTCCCACAAACCACCTTGTACTTTTCACTTTAGTACTTTCCACTCTACACCATGCACATTAGAATGATGTAGTTGTACAATTCACAATAAATCGTGCACTATGGTATGGTTCACTTTCATAATGCACTATGCATACTTCGCCTAAGTTCGGTTCACTTTAACTATGCACCATGCACGTTGCACGTTGTTACAGTGTATTTTCATTATTCATGGTTATCCTCGGTAATTTGTATTTCCACCACGCGCAATGCACCTTGCACATTGGTATAGTGCAATTCCACTATGCATAGTGCACCTTGGTATGGGGTGCTCCCACCAAGGTAGTGAAATGGCCGAGTGAGCATGAGATTGAAAAATGAACTGAAATTGTAATTGTAGAAGCAAATCATAAATTTGCATGATTTCACGATTGTTTATAATAATAATCTCAAAGAAGAAAAGAAATTAGTTTTATATGATTGTTATTATTTTCATTTTCACTTATTACTCAAATCGAAAAAATCTATCAATAAATTATTAATAACACCTACATTTTTTTTATTTTATGCCAAATAAATACAACAAAATGTCATATGAAATATCATTTAAAATAGAAACTAGAATCGTAAAATACATGCAAAATCGTTGATTTTACGAGATTCTATGAATTAAACGAAATTTTGCCTAATTTCACTAACCACCGATTTTAGTGGAATCATATCGTTCGACCCTAATAAAAATTTAAAACCGTAAGATTATAAGATTTCAATCAATTTCACTCTTTAGATTCCCAAAAACCACCTTGTACTTTTCACTTTAGTACGGTGAACTTTCCATTCTACACCACGCACATTAGAATGATGTAGTTGTTCAATTCACAATAAATCGTGCACTATGGTATGGTTCACTTTCATAATGCACTATGCATACTTCGCCTAAGTTCGGTTCACTTTAACTATGCACCATGCACGTTGCACGTTGTTACAGTGTACTTTCATTATTCATGGTTATCCTCGGTAATTTGTATTTCCACCACGCGCAATGCACCGTGCACATTGGTATAGTGCAATTCCACTATGCACAGTGCACCTTGGTATGGGGTGCTCCCACCAAGGTAGTGAAATGGCAGTGAGCATGAGATTGAAAAATGAACTGAAATTGTAATTGTAGAAGCAAATCATAAATTTGCATGATTTCACGATTTTTTATAATAATAATCTCAAAGAAGAAAAGAAATTAGTTTTATATGATTGTTATTATTTTCATTTTCACTTATTACTCAAATCGAAAAAATCTATCAATAAATTACTAATAACACCTACATTTTTTATTTTATGCCAAATAAATACAACAAAATGTCATATGAAATATCATTTCAAATAGAAACTAGAATCGTAAAATACATGCAAAATCGTTGATTTTACGAGATTCTATGAATTAAACGAAATTTTGCCTAATTTCACGACCATCGATTTTAGTGGAATCATATCGTTCGACCATAATAAAATTGTAAAACCGTAAGATTATAAGATTTCAATCAATTTCACTCTTTAGATTCCCAAAAACCACCTTGTACTTTTCACTTTAGTACGGTGAACTTTCCACTCTACACCACGCACATTAGAATGATGTAGTTGTACAATTCACAATAAATCGTGCACTATGGTATGGTTCACTTTCATAATGCATTATGCATACTTCGCCTAAGTTCGGTTCACTTTAACTATGCACCATGCACGTTGCACGTTGTTACAGTGTACTTTCATTATTCATGGTTATCCTCGGTAATTTGTATTTCCACCACGCGCAATGCACCGTGCACATTGGTATAGTGCAATTCCACTATGCACGGTGCACCTTGGTATGGGGTGCTCCCACCAAGGTATTGAAATGGCCGAGTGAGCATGAGATTGAAAAATGAACTGAAATTGTAATTGTAGAATCAAATCATAAATTTGCATGATTTCACGATTTTTTATAATAATAATCTCAAAGAAGAAAAGAAATTAGTTTTATATGATTGTTATTATTTTCATTTTCACTTATTACTCAAATCGAAAAAATCTATCAATAAATTACTAATAACACCTACATTTTTTTATTTTATGCCAAATAAATACAACAAAAGGTCATATGAAATATCATTTCAAATAGAAACTAGAATCGTAAAATACATGCAAAATCGTTGATTTTACGAGATTCTATGAATTAAACGAAATTTTGCCTGATTTCACGACCACCGATTTTAGTGGAATCATATCGTTCGACGCCAATAAAATTGTAAAACCGTAAGATTATAAGATTTCAATCGATTTCACTCTTTAGATTCCCACAAACCACCTTGTACTTTTCACTTTAGTACTTTCCACTCTACACCATGCACATTAGAATGATGTAGTTGTACAATTCACAATAAATCGTGCACTATGGTATGGTTCACTTTCATAATGCACTATGCATACTTCGCCTAAGTTCGGTTCACTTTAACTATGCACCATGCACGTTGCACGTTGTTACGGTGTACTTTCATTATTCATGGTTATCCTCGGTAATTTGTATTTCCACCACGCGCAATGCACCGTGCACATTGGTATAGTGCAATTCCACTATGCACGGTGCACCTTGGTATGGGGTGCTCCCACCAAGGTAGTGAAATGGCCGAGTGAGCATGAGATTGAAAAATGAACTGAAATTGTAATTGTAGAAGCAAATCATAAATTTGCATGATTTCACGATTTTTTATAATAATAATCTCAAAGAAGAAAAGAAATTAGTTTTATATGATTGTTATTATTTTCATTTTCACTTATTACTCAAATCGAAAAAATCTATCAATAAATTACTAATAACACCTACATTTTTTATTTTATGCCAAATAAATACAACAAAATGTCATATGAAATATCATTTCAAATAGAAACTAGAATCGTAAAATACATGCAAAATCGTTGATTTTACGAGATTCTATGAATTAAACGAAATTTTGCCTAATTTCACGACCACCGATTTTAGTGGAATCATATCGTTCGACCCTAATAAAATTGTAAAACCGTAAGATTATAAGATTTCAATCAATTTCACTCTTTAGATTCCCAAAAACCACCTTGTACTTTTCACTTTAGTACGGTGAACTTTCCACTCTACACCACGCACATTAGAATGATGTAGTTGTACAATTCACAATAAATCGTGCACTATGGTATGGTTCACTTTCATAATGCACTATGCATACTTCGCCTAAGTTCGGTTCACTTTAACTATGCACCATGCACGTTGCACGTTGTTACGGTGTACTTTCATTATTCATGGTTATCCTCGGTAATTTGTATTTCCACCACGCGCAATGCACCTTGCACATTGGTATAGTGCAATTCCACTATGCACGAGTGCACCTTGGTATGGGGTGCTCCCACCAAGGTAGTGAAATGGCCGAGTGAGCATGAGATTGAAAAATGAACTGAAATTGTAATTGTAGAAGCAAATCATAAATTTGCATGATTTCACGATTTTTTATAATAATAATCTCAAAGAAGAAAAGAAATTAGTTTTATATGATTGTTATTATTTTCATTTTCACTTATTACTCAAATCGAAAAAATCTATCAATAAATTACTAATAACACCTACATTTTTTATTTTATGCCAAATAAATACAACAAAATGTCATATGAAATATCATTTCAAATAGAAACTAGAATCGTAAAATACATGCAAAATCGTTGATTTTACGAGATTCTATGAATTAAACGAAATTTTGCCTAATTTCACTGACCATCGATTTTAGTGGAATCATATCGTTCGACCCTAATAAAATTGTAAAACCGTAAGATTATAAGATTTCAATCAATTTCACTCTTTAGATTCCCAAAAACCACCTTGTACTTTTCACTTTAGTACGGTGAACTTTCCACTCTACACCACGCACATTAGAATGATGTAGTTGTACAATTCACAATAAATCGTGCACTATGGTATGGTTCACTTTCATAATGCACTATGCATACTTCGCCTAAGTTCGGTTCACTTTAACTATGCACCATGCACGTTGCACGTTGTTACGGTGTACTTTCATTATTCATGGTTATCCTCGGTAATTTGTATTTCCACCACGCGCAATGCACCGTGCACATTGGTATAGTGCAATTCCACTATGCACGGTGCACCTTGGTATGGGGTGCTCCCACCAAGGTAGTGAAATGGCCGAGTGAGCATGAGATTGAAAAATGAACTGAAATTGTAATTGTAGAAGCAAATCATAAATTTGCATGATTTCACGATTTTTTATAATAATAATCTCAAAGAAGAAAAGAAATTAGTTTTATATGATTGTTATTATTTTCATTTTCACTTATTACTCAAATCGAAAAAATCTATCAATAAATTACTAATAACACCTACATTTTTTTATTTTATGCCAAATAAATACAACAAAATGTCATATGAAATATCATTTCAAATAGAAACTAGAATCGTAAAATACATGCAAAATCGTTGATTTTACGAGATTCTATGAATTAAACGAAATTTTGCCTAATTTCACTGACCACCGATTTTAGTGGAATCATATCGTTCGACCCTAATAAAATTGTAAAACCGTAAGATTATAAGATTTCAATCAATTTCACTCTTTAGATTCCCAAAAACCACCTTGTACTTTTCACTTTAGTACGGTGAACTTTCCACTCTACACCACGCACATTAGAATGATGTAGTTGTACAATTCACAATAAATCGTGCACTATGGTATGGTTCACTTTCATAATGCACTATGCATACTTCGCCTAAGTTCGGTTCACTTTAACTATGCACCATGCACGTTGCACGTTGTTACGGTGTACTTTCATTATTCATGGTTATCCTCGGTAATTTGTATTTCCACCACGCGCAATGCACCGTGCACATTGGTATAGTGCAATTCCACTATGCACGGTGCACCTTGGTATGGGGTGCTCCCACCAAGGTAGTGAAATGGCCGAGTGAGCATGAGATTGAAAAATGAACTGAAATTGTAATTGTAGAAGCAAATCATAAATTTGCATGATTTCACGATTTTTTATAATAATAATCTCAAAGAAGAAAAGAAATTAGTTTTATATGATTGTTATTATTTTCATTTTCACTTATTACTCAAATCGAAAAAATCTATCAATAAATTACTAATAACACCTACATTTTTTATGCCAAATAAATACAACAAAATGTCATATGAAATATCATTTCAAATAGAAACTAGAATCGTAAAATACATGCAAAATCGTTGATTTTACGAGATTACATGAATTAAACGAAATTTTGCCTAATTTCAGCGACCACCGATTTTAGTGGAATCATATCGTTCGACCCAATAAAATTGTAAAACCGTAAGATTATAAGATTTCAATCAATTTCACTCTTTAGATTCCCAAAAACCACCTTGTACTTTTCACTTTAGTACGGTGAACTTTCCACTCTACACCACGCACATTAGAATGATGTAGTTGTACAATTCACAATAAATCGTGCACTATGGTATGGTTCACTTTCATAATGCACTATGCATACTTCGCCTAAGTTCGGTTCACTTTAACTATGCACCATGCACGTTGCACGTTGTTACGGTGTACTTTCATTATTCATGGTTATCCTCGGTAATTTGTATTTCCACCACGCGTAATGCACCGTGCACATTGGTATAGTGCAATTCCACTATGCACGGTGCACCTTGGTATGGGGTGCTCCCACCAAGGTAGTGAAATGGCCGAGTGAGCATGAGATTGAAAAATGAACTGAAATTGTAATTGTAGAAGCAAATCATAAATTTGCATGATTTCACGATTTTTTATAATAATAATCTCAAAGAAGAAAAGAAATTAGTTTTATATGATTGTTATTATTTTCATTTTCACTTATTACTCAAATCGAAAAAATCTATCAATAAATTACTAATAACACCTACATTTTTTTATGCCAAATAAATACAACAAAATGTCATATGAAATATCATTTCAAATAGAAACTAGAATCGTAAAATACATGCAAAATCGTTGATTTTACGAGATTCTATGAATTAAACGAAATTTTGCCTAATTTCAGCGACCACCGATTTTAGTGGAATCATATCGTTCGACCCAATAAAATTGTAAAACCGTAAGATTATAAGATTTCAATCAATTTCACTCTTTAGATTCCCAAAAACCACCTTGTACTTTTCACTTTAGTACGGTGAACTTTCCACTCTACACCACGCACATTAGAATGATGTAGTTGTACAATTCACAATAAATCGTGCACTATGGTATGGTTCACTTTCATAATGCACTATGCATACTTCGCCTAAGTTCGGTTCACTTTAACTATGCACCATGCACGTTGCACGTTGTTACGGTGTACTTTCATTATTCATGGTTATCCTCGGTAATTTGTATTTCCACCACGCGCAATGCACCGTGCACATTGGTATAGTGCAATTCCACTATGCACGGTGCACCTTGGTATGGGGTGCTCCCACCAAGGTAGTGAAATGGCCGAGTGAGCATGAGATTGAAAAATGAACTGAAATTGTAATTGTAGAAGCAAATCATAAATTTGCATGATTTCACGATTTTTTATAATAATAATCTCAAAGAAGAAAAGAAATTAGTTTTATATGATTGTTATTATTTTCATTTTCACTTATTACTCAAATCGAAAAAATCTATCAATAAATTACTAATAACACCTACATTTTTTTTATTTTATGCCAAATAAATACAACAAAATGTCATATGAAATATCATTTCAAATAGAAACTAGAATCGTAAAATACATGCAAAATCGTTGATTTTACGAGATTCTATGAATTAAACGAAATTTTGCCTAATTTCAGCGACCACCGATTTTAGTGGAATCATATCGTTCGACCCAATAAAATTGTAAAACCGTAAGATTATAAGATTTCAATCAATTTCACTCTTTAGATTCCCAAAAACCACCTTGTACTTTTCACTTTAGTACGGTGAACTTTCCACTCTACACCACGCACATTAGAATGATGTAGTTGTACAATTCACAATAAATCGTGCACTATGGTATGGTTCACTTTCATAATGCACTATGCATACTTCGCCTAAGTTCGGTTCACTTTAACTATGCACCATGCACGTTGCACGTTGTTACGGTGTACTTTCATTATTCATGGTTATCCTCGGTAATTTGTATTTCCACCACGCGCAATGCACCGTTGCACATTGGTATAGTGCAATTCCACTATGCACGGTGCACCTTGGTATGGGGTGCTCCCACCAAGGTAGTGAAATGGCCGAGTGAGCATGAGATTGAAAAATGAACTGAAATTGTAATTGTAGAAGCAAATCATAAATTTGCATGATTTCACGATTTTTTATAATAATAATCTCAAAGAAGAAAAGAAATTAGTTTTATATGATTGTTATTATTTTCATTTTCACTTATTACTCAAATCGAAAAAATCTATCAATAAATTACTAATAACACCTACATTTTTTATTTTATGCCAAATAAATACAACAAAATGTCATATGAAATATCATTTCAAATAGAAACTAGAATCGTAAAATACATGCAAAATCGTTGATTTTACGAGATTCTATGAATTAAACGAAATTTTGCCTAATTTCACGACCACCGATTTTAGTGGAATCATATCGTTCGACCCAATAAAATTGTAAAACCGTAAGATTATAAGATTTCAATCAATTTCACTCTTTAGATTCCCAAAAACCACCTTGTACTTTTCACTTTAGTACGGTGAACTTTCCACTCTACACCACGCACATTAGAATGATGTAGTTGTACAATTCACAATAAATCGTGCACTATGGTATGGTTCACTTTCATAATGCACTATGCATACTTCGCCTAAGTTCGGTTCACTTTAACTATGCACCATGCACGTTGCACGTTGTTACGGTGTACTTTCATTATTCATGGTTATCCTCGGTAATTTGTATTTCCACCACGCGCAATGCACCGTGCACATTGGTATAGTGCAATTCCACTATGCACGGTGCACCTTGGTATGGGGTGCTCCCACCAAGGTAGTGAAATGGCCGAGTGAGCATGAGATTGAAAAATGAACTGAAATTGTAATTGTAGAAGCAAATCATAAATTTGCATGATTTCACGATTTTTTATAATAATAATCTCAAAGAAGAAAAGAAATTAGTTTTATATGATTGTTATTATTTTCATTTTCACTTATTACTCAAATCGAAAAAATCTATCAATAAATTACTAATAACACCTACATTTTTTATTTTATGCCAAATAAATACAACAAAATGTCATATGAAATATCATTTCAAATAGAAACTAGAATCGTAAAATACATGCAAAATCGTTGATTTTACGAGATTTTATGAATTAAACGAAATTTTGCCTAATTTCAGCGACCACCGATTTTAGTGGAATCATATCGTTCGACCCAATAAAAATGTAAAACCGTAAGATTATAAGATTTCAATCAATTTCACTCTTTAGATTCCCAAAAACCACCTTGTACTTTTCACTTTAGTACGGTGAACTTTCCACTCTACACCACGCACATTAGAATGATGTAGTTGTACAATTCACAATAAATCGTGCACTATGGTATGGTTCACTTTCATAATGCACTATGCATACTTCGCCTAAGTTCGGTTCACTTTAACTATGCACCATGCACGTTGCACGTTGTTACGGTGTACTTTCATTATTCATGGTTATCCTCGGTAATTTGTATTTCCACCACGCGCAATGCACCGTGCACATTGGTATAGTGCAATTCCACTATGCATAGTGCACCTTGGTATGGGGTGCTCCCACCAAGGTAGTGAAATGGCCGAGTGAGCATGAGATTGAAAAATGAACTGAAATTGTAATTGTAGAAGCAAATCATAAATTTGCATGATTTCACGATTTTTTATAATAATAATCTCAAAGAAGAAAAGAAATTAGTTTTATATGATTGTTATTATTTTCATTTTCACTTATTACTCAAATCGAAGAAAAAATGTATCAATAAATTACTAATAACACCTACATTTTTTATTTTATGCCAAATAAATACAACAAAATGTCATATGAAATATCATTTCAAATAGAAACTAGAATCGTAAAATACATGCAAAATCGTTGATTTTACGAGATTCTATGAATTAAACGAAATTTTGCCTAATTTCATGACCACCGATTTTAGTGGAATCATATCGTTCGACCCAATAAAATTGTAAAACCGTAAGATTATAAGATTTCAATCAATTTCACTCTTTAGATTCCCAAAAACCACCTTGTACTTTTCACTTTAGTACGGTGAACTTTCCACTCTACACCACGCACATTAGAATGATGTAGTTGTACAATTCACAATAAATCGTGCACTATGGTATGGTTCACTTTCATAATGCACTATGCATACTTCGCCTAAGTTCGGTTCACTTTAACTATGCACCATGCACGTTGCACGTTGTTACGGTGTACTTTCATTATTCATGGTTATCCTCGGTAATTTGTATTTCCACCACGCGCAATGCACCGTGCACATTGGTATAGTGCAATTCCACTATGCACAGTGCACCTTGGTATGGGGTGCTCCCACCAAGGTAGTGAAATGGCCGAGTGAGCATGAGATTGAAAAATGAACTGAAATTGTAATTGTAGAAGCAAATCATAAATTTGCATGATTTCACGATTTTTTATAATAATAATCTCAAAGAAGAAAAGAAATTAGTTTTATATGATTGTTATTATTTTCATTTTCACTTATTACTCAAATCGAAAAAATCTATCAATAAATTACTAATAACACCTACATTTTTTATTTTATGCCAAATAAATACAACAAAAGGTCATATGAAATATCATTTCAAATAGAAACTAGAATCGTAAAATACATGCAAAATCGTTGATTTTACGAGATTCTATGAATTAAACGAAATTTTGCCTGATTTCAGCGACCACCGATTTTAGTGGAATCATATCGTTCGACCCAATAAAATTGTAAAACCGTAAGATTATAAGATTTCAATCGATTTCACTCTTTAGATTCCCACAAACCACCTTGTACTTTTCACTTTAGTACTTTTCCACTCTACACCATGCACATTAGAATGATGTAGTTGTACAATTCACAATAAATCGTGCACTATGGTATGGTTCACTTTCATAATGCACTATGCATACTTCGCCTAAGTTCGGTTCACTTTAACTATGCACCATGCACGTTGCACGTTGTTACGGTGTACTTTCATTATTCATGGTTATCCTCGGTAATTTGTATTTCCACCACGCGTAATGCACCGTGCACATTGGTATAGTGCAATTCCACTATGCATAGTGCACCTTGGTATGGGGTGCTCCCACCAAGGTAGTGAAATGGCCGAGTGAGCATGAGATTGAAAAATGAACTGAAATTGTAATTGTAGAAGCAAATCATAAATTTGCATGATTTCACGATTTTTTATAATAATAATCTCAAAGAAGAAAAGAAATTAGTTTTATATGATTGTTATTATTTTCATTTTCACTTATTACTCAAATCGAAAAAATCTATCAATAAATTACTAATAACACCTACATTTTTTATGCCAAATAAATACAACAAAATGTCATATGAAATATCATTTCAAATAGAAACTAGAATCGTAAAATACATGCAAAATCGTTGATTTTACGAGATTCTATGAATTAAACGAAATTTTGCCTAATTTCACTGACCACCGATTTTAGTGGAATCATATCGTTCGACCCAATAAAATTGTAAAACCGTAAGATTATAAGATTTCAATCGATTTCACTCTTTAGATTCCCAAAAACCACCTTGTACTTTTCACTTTAGTACGGTGAACTTTCCACTCTACACCACGCACATTAGAATGATGTAGTTGTACAATTCACAATAAATCGTGCACTATGGTATAGTTCACTTTCATAATGCACTATGCATACTTCGCCTAAGTTCGGTTCACTTTAACTATGCACCATGCATGTTGCACGTTGTTACAGTGTACTTTCATTATTCATGGTTATCCTCGGTAATTTGTATTTCCAGCACGCGTAATGCACCGTGCACATTGGTATAGTGCAATTCCACTATGCACGGTGCACCTTGGTATGGGGTGCTCCCACCAAGGTAGTGAAATGGCCGAGTGAGCATGAGATTGAAAAATGAACTGAAATTGTAATTGTAGAAACAAATCATAAATTTGCATGATTTCACGATTTTTTATAATAATAATCTCAAAGAAGAAAAGAAATTAGTTTTATATGATTGTTATTATTTTCATTTTCACTTATTACTCAAATCGAAAAAATCTATCAATAAATTACTAATAACACCTACATTTTTTATATTTTATGCCAAATAAATACAACAAAATGTCATATGAAATATCATTTCAAATAGAAACTAGAATCGTAAAATACATGCAAAATCGTTGATTTTACGAGATTCTATGAATTAAACGAAATTTTGCCTAATTTCACTGACCACCGATTTTAGTGGAATCATATCGTTCGACCCTAATAAAATTGTAAAACCGTAAGATTATAAGATTTCAATCGATTTCACTCTTTAGATTCCCACAAACCACCTTGTACTTTTCACTTTAGTACGCTTTCCACTCTACACCACGCACATTAGAATGATGTAGTTGTACAATTCACAATAAATCGTGCACTATGGTATAGTTCACTTTCATAATGCACTATGCATACTTCGCCTAAGTTCGGTTCACTTTAACTATGCACCATGCATGTTGCACGTTGTTACAGTGTACTTTCATTATTCATGGTTATCCTCGGTAATTTGTATTTCCACCACGCGTAATGCACCGTGCACATTGGTATAGTGCAATTCCACTATGCACGGTGCACCTTGGTATGGGGTGCTCCCACCAAGGTAGTGAAATGGCCGAGTGAGCATGAGATTGAAAAATGAACTGAAATTGTAATTGTAGAAGCAAATCATAAATTTGCATGATTTCACGATTTTTTATAATAATAATCTCAAAGAAGAAAAGAAATTAGTTTTATATGATTGTTATTATTTTCATTTTCACTTATTACTCAAATCGAAAAAAATCTATCAATAAATTACTAATAACACCTACATTTTTTTTATTTTATGCCAAATAAATACAACAAAAGGTCATATGAAATATCATTTCAAATAGAAACTAGAATCGTAAAATACATGCAAAATCGTTGATTTTACGAGATTCTATGAATTAAACGAAATTTTGCACGATTTCACTTGACCACCGATTTTAGTGGAATCATATCGTTCGACGCCAATAAAATTGTAAAACCGTAAGATTATAAGATTTCAATCGATTTCACTCTTTAGATTCCCACAAACCACCTTGTACTTTTCACTTTAGTACTTTCCACTCTACACCATGCACATTAGAATGATGTAGTTGTACAATTCACAATAAATCGTGCACTATGGTATGGTTCACTTTCATAATGCACTATGCATACTTCGCCTAAGTTCGGTTCACTTTAACTATGCACCATGCACGTTGCACGTTGTTACGGTGTACTTTCATTATTCATGGTTATCCTCGGTAATTTGTATTTCCACCACGCGTAATGCACCGTGCACATTGGTATAGTGCAATTCCACTATGCACGGTGCACCTTGGTATGGGGTGCTCCCACCAAGGTAGTGAAATGGCCGAGTGAGCATGAGATTGAAAAATGAGCTGAAATTGTAATTGTAGAAGCAAATCATAAATTTGCATGATTTCACGATTTTTTTTATAATAATAATCTCAAAGAAGAAAAGAAATTAGTTTTATATGATTGTTATTATTTTCATTTTCACTTATTACTCAAATCGAAAAAAATCTATCAATAAATTACTAATAACACCTACATTTTTTTTATTTTATGCCAAATAAATACAACAAAATGTCATATGAAATATCATTTCAAATAGAAACTAGAATCGTAAAATACATGCAAAATCGTTGATTTTACGAGATTCTATGAATTAAACGAAATTTTGCCTAATTTCACTGACCACCGATTTTAGTGGAATCATATCGTTCGACCTTAATAAAATTGTAAAACCGTAAGATTATAAGATTTCAATCAATTTCACTCTTTAGATTCCCAAAAACCACCTTGTACTTTTCACTTTAGTACGGTGAACTTTCCACTCTACACCACGCACATTAGAATGATGTAGTTGTACAATTCACAATAAATCGTGCACTATGGTATGGTTCACTTTCATAATGCACTATGCATACTTCGCCTAAGTTCGGTTCACTTTAACTATGCACCATGCACGTTGCACGTTGTTACGGTGTACTTTCATTATTCATGGTTATCCTCGGTAATTTGTATTTCCACCACGCGCAATGCACCGTGCACATTGGTATAGTGCAATTCCACTATGCATAGTGCACCTTGGTATGGGGTGCTCCCACCAAGGTAGTGAAATGGCCGAGTGAGCATGAGATTGAAAAATGAACTGAAATTGTAATTGTAGAAGCAAATCATAAATTTGCATGATTTCACGATTTTTTATAATAATAATCTCAAAGAAGAAAAGAAATTAGTTTTATATGATTGTTATTATTTTCATTTTCACTTATTACTCAAATCGAAAAAATCTATCAATAAATTACTAATAACACCTACATTTTTTTATTTTATGCCAAATAAATACAACAAAATGTCATATGAAATATCATTTCAAATAGAAACTAGAATCGTAAAATACATGCAAAATCGTTGATTTTACGAGATTCTATGAATTAAACGAAATTTTGCCTAATTTCACGACCACCGATTTTAGTGGAATCATATCGTTCGACCCAATAAAATTGTAAAACCGTAAGATTATAAGATTTCAATCGATTTCACTCTTTAGATTCCCACAAACCACCTTGTACTTTTCACTTTAGTACGGTGAACTTTCCACTCTACACCATGCACATTAGAATGATGTAGTTGTACAATTCACAATAAATCGTGCACTATGGTATGGTTCACTTTCATAATGCACTATGCATACTTCGCCTAAGTTCGGTTCACTTTAACTATGCACCATGCACGTTGCACGTTGTTACGGTGTACTTTCATTATTCATGGTTATCCTCGGTAATTTGTATTTCCACCACGCGTAATGCACCGTGCACATTGGTATAGTGCAATTCCACTATGCACGGTGCACCTTGGTATGGGGTGCTCCCACCAAGGTAGTGAAATGGCCGAGTGAGCATGAGATTGAAAAATGAACTGAAATTGTAATTGTAGAAGCAAATCATAAATTTGCATGATTTCACGATTTTTTATAATAATAATCTCAAAGAAGAAAAAGAAATTAGTTTTATATGATTGTTATTATTTTCATTTTCACTTATTACTCAAATCGAAAAAATCTATCAATAAATTACTAATAACACCTACATTTTTTTATTTTATGCCAAATAAATACAACAAAATGTCATATGAAATATCATTTCAAATAGAAACTAGAATCGTAAAATACATGCAAAATCGTTGATTTTACGAGATTCTATGAATTAAACGAAATTTTGCCTAATTTCAGCGACCACCGATTTTAGTGGAATCATATCGTTCGACCCAATAAAATTGTAAAACCGTAAGATTATAAGATTTCAATCAATTTCACTCTTTAGATTCCCACAAACCACCTTGTACTTTTCACTTTAGTACGGTGAACTTTCCACTCTACACCACGCACATTAGAATGATGTAGTTGTACAATTCACAATAAATCGTGCACTATGGTATGGTTCACTTTCATAATGCACTATGCATACTTCGCCTAAGTTCGGTTCACTTTAACTATGCACCATGCACGTTGCACGTTGTTACGGTGTACTTTCATTATTCATGGTTATCCTCGGTAATTTGTATTTCCACCACGCGCAATGCACCGTGCACATTGGTATAGTGCAATTCCACTATGCACGGTGCACCTTGGTATGGGGTGCTCCCACCAAGGTAGTGAAATGGCCGAGTGAGCATGAGATTGAAAAATGAGCTGAAATTGTAATTGTAGAAGCAAATCATAAATTTGCATGATTTCACGATTTTTTATAATAATAATCTCAAAGAAGAAAAGAAATTAGTTTTATATGATTGTTATTATTTTCATTTTCACTTATTACTCAAATCGAAAAAATCTATCAATAAATTACTAATAACACCTACATTTTTTATTTTATGCCAAATAAATACAACAAAAGGTCATATGAAATATCATTTCAAATAGAAACTAGAATCGTAAAATACATGCAAAATCGTTGATTTTACGAGATTCTATGAATTAAACGAAATTTTGCCTGATTTCAGCGACCATAGATTTTAGTGGAATCATATCGTTCGACGCCAATAAAATTGTAAAACCGTAAGATTATAAGATTTCAATCGATTTCACTCTTTAGATTCCCACAAACCACCTTGTACTTTTCACTTTAGTACTTTCCACTCTACACCATGCACATTAGAATGATGTAGTTGTACAATTCACAATAAATCGTGCACTATGGTATGGTTCACTTTCATAATGCACTATGCATACTTCGCCTAAGTTCGGTTCACTTTAACTATGCACCATGCACGTTGCACGTTGTTACGGTGTACTTTCATTATTCATGGTTATCCTCGGTAATTTGTATTTCCACCACGCGTAATGCACCGTGCACATTGGTATAGTGCAATTCCACTATGCACAGTGCACCTTGGTATGGGGTGCTCCCACCAAGGTAGTGAAATGGCCGAGTGAGCATGAGATTGAAAAATGAACTGAAATTGTAATTGTAGAAGCAAATCATAAATTTGCATGATTTCACGATTTTTTATAATAATAATCTCAAAGAAGAAAAGAAATTAGTTTTATATGATTGTTATTATTTTCATTTTCACTTATTACTCAAATCGAAAAAATCTATCAATAAATTACTAATAACACCTACATTTTTTTTTTTTATGCCAAATAAATACAACAAAAGGTCATATGAAATATCATTTCAAATAGAAACTAGAATCGTAAAATACATGCAAAATCGTTGATTTTACGAGATTCTATGAATTAAACGAAATTTTGCCTGATTTCACGACCACCGATTTTAGTGGAATCATATCGTTCGACCCAATAAAATTGTAAAACCGTAAGATTATAAGATTTCAATCGATTTCACTCTTTAGATTCCCACAAACCACCTTGTACTTTTCACTTTAGTACGGTGAACTTTCCACTCTACACCATGCACATTAGAATGATGTAGTTGTACAATTCACAATAAATCGTGCACTATGGTATGGTTCACTTTCATAATGCACTATGCATACTTCGCCTAAGTTCGGTTCACTTTAACTATGCACCATGCACGTTGCACGTTGTTACAGTGTACTTTTATTGTTCATGGTTATCCTCGGTAATTTGTATTTGCACCACGCGCAATGCACCTTGCACATTGGTATAGTGCAATTCCACTATGCACAGTGCACCTTGGTATGGGGTGCTCCCACCAAGGTAGTGAAATGGCCGAGTGAGCATGAGATTGAAAAATGAACTGAAATTGTAATTGTAGAAGCAAATCATAAATTTGCATGATTTCACGATTTTTTATAATAATAATCTCAAAGAAGAAAAGAAATTAGTTTTATATGATTGTTATTATTTTCATTTTCACTTATTACTCAAATCGAAAAAATCTATCAATAAATTACTAATAACACCTACATTTTTTTTATTTTATGCCAAATAAATACAACAAAAGGTCATATGAAATATCATTTCAAATAGAAACTAGAATCGTAAAATACATGCAAAATCGTTGATTTTACGAGATTCTATGAATTAAACGAAATTTTGCCTAATTTCACTGACCACCGATTTTAGTGGAATCATATCGTTCGACCCTAATAAAATTGTAAAACCGTAAGATTATAAGATTTCAATCGATTTCACTCTTTAGATTCCCAAAAACCACCTTGTACTTTTCACTTTAGTACGGTGAACTTTCCACTCTACACCATGCACATTAGAATGATGTAGTTGTACAATTCACAATAAATCGTGCACTATGGTATGGTTCACTTTCATAATGCACTATGCATACTTCGCCTAAGTTCGGTTCACTTTAACTATGCACCATGCACGTTGCACGTTGTTACGGTGTACTTTCATTATTCATGGTTATCCTCGGTAATTTGTATTTCCACCACGCGTAATGCACCGTGCACATTGGTATAGTGCAATTCCACTATGCACGGTGCACCTTGGTATGGGGTGCTCCCACCAAGGTAGTGAAATGGCCGAGTGAGCATGAGATTGAAAAATGAACTGAAATTGTAATTGTAGAAGCAAATCATAAATTTGCATGATTTCACGATTTTTTATAATAATAATCTCAAAGAAGAAAAGAAATTAGTTTTATATGATTGTTATTATTTTCATTTTCACTTATTACTCAAATCGAAAAAATCTATCAATAAATTACTAATAACACCTACATTTTTTTTATTTTATGCCAAATAAATACAACAAAATGTCATATGAAATATCATTTCAAATAGAAACTAGAATCGTAAAATACATGCAAAATCGTTGATTTTACGAGATTCTATGAATTAAACGAAATTTTGCCTAATTTCAGCGACAATCGATTTTAGTGGAATCATATCGTTCGACCCTAATAAAAATGTAAAACCGTAAGATTATAAGATTTCAATCAATTTCACTCTTTAGATTCCCAAAAACCACCTTGTACTTTTCACTTTAGTACGGTGAACTTTCCACTCTACACCACGCACATTAGAATGATGTAGTTGTACAATTCACAATAAATCGTGCACTATGGTATGGTTCACTTTCATAATGCACTATGCATACTTCGCCTAAGTTCGGTTCACTTTAACTATGCACCATGCACGTTGCACGTTGTTACGGTGTACTTTCATTATTCATGGTTATCCTCGGTAATTTGTATTTCCACCACGCGCAATGCACCGTGCACATTGGTATAGTGCAATTCCACTATGCACGGTGCACCTTGGTATGGGGTGCTCCCACCAAGGTATTGAAATGGCCGAGTGAGCATGAGATTGAAAAATGAGCTGAAATTGTAATTGTAGAATCAAATCATAAATTTGCATGATTTCACGATTTTTTATAATAATAATCTCAAAGAAGAAAAGAAATTAGTTTTATATGATTGTTATTATTTTCATTTTCACTTATTACTCAAATCGAAAATATCTATCAATAAATTACTAATAACACCTACATTTTTTATATTTTATGCCAAATAAATACAACAAAAGGTCAAATGAAATATCATTTCAAATAGAAACTAGAATCGTAAAATACATGCAAAATCGTTGATTTTACGAGATTCTATGAATTAAACGAAATTTTGCCTGATTTCAGCGACCACCGATTTTAGTGGAATCATATCGTTCGACGCCAATAAAATTTTAAAACCGTAAGATTATAAGATTTCAATCGATTTCACTCTTTAGATTCCCACAAACCACCTTGTACTTTTCACTTTAGTACTTTCCACTCTACACCATGCACATTAGAATGATGTAGTTGTACAATTCACAATAAATCGTGCACTATGGTATGGTTCACTTTCATAATGCACTATGCATACTTCGCCTAAGTTCGGTTCACTTTAACTATGCACCATGCACGTTGCACGTTGTTACGGTGTACTTTCATTATTCATGGTTATCCTCGGTAATTTGTATTTCCACCACGCGTAATGCACCGTGCACATTGGTATAGTGCAATTCCACTATGCACAGTGCACCTTGGTATGGGGTGCTCCCACCAAGGTAGTGAAATGGCCGATTGAGCATGAGATTGAAAAATGAACTGAAATTGTAATTGTAGAAGCAAATCATAAATTTGCATGATTTCACGATTTTTTATAATAATAATCTCAAAGAAGAAAAGAAATTAGTTTTATATGATTGTTATTATTTTCATTTTCACTTATTACTCAAATCGAAAAAATCTATCAATAAATTACTAATAACACCTACATTTTTTTTATTTTATGCCAAATAAATACAACAAAATGTCATATGAAATATCATTTCAAATAGAAACTAGAATCGTAAAATACATGCAAAATCGTTGATTTTACGAGATTTTATGAATTAAACGAAATTTTGCCTAATTTCACGACCACCGATTTTAGTGGAATCATATCGTTCGACCCTAATAAAAATGTAAAACCGTAAGATTATAAGATTTCAATCAATTTCACTCTTTAGATTCCCAAAAACCACCTTGTACTTTTCACTTTAGTACGGTGAACTTTCCACTCTACACCACGCACATTAGAATGATGTAGTTGTACAATTCACAATAAATCGTGCACTATGGTATGGTTCACTTTCATAATGCACTATGCATACTTCGCCTAAGTTCGGTTCACTTTAACTATGCACCATGCACGTTGCACGTTGTTACGGTGTACTTTCATTATTCATGGTTATCCTCGGTAATTTGTATTTCCACCACGCGTAATGCACCGTGCACATTGGTATGGGGTGCTCCCACCAAGGTATTGAAATGGCCGAGTGAGCATGAGATTGAAAAATGAACTGAAATTGTAATTGTAGAATCAAATCATAAATTTGCATGATTTCACGATTTTTTATAATAATAATCTCAAAGAAGAAAAGAAATTAGTTTTATATGATTGTTATTATTTTCATTTTCACTTATTACTCAAATCGAAAAAATCTATCAATAAATTACTAATAACACCTACATTTTTTTATTTTATGCCAAATAAATACAACAAAAGGTCATATGAAATATCATTTCAAATAGAAACTAGAATCGTAAAATACATGCAAAATCGTTGATTTTACGAGATTCTATGAATTAAACGAAATTTTGCCTGATTTCACTTGACCACCGATTTTAGTGGAATCATATCGTTCGACGCCAATAAAATTTTAAAACCGTAAGATTATAAGATTTCAATCGATTTCACTCTTTAGATTCCCACAAACCACCTTGTACTTTTCACTTTAGTACTTTCCACTCTACACCATGCACATTAGAATGATGTAGTTGTACAATTCACAATAAATCGTGCACTATGGTATGGTTCACTTTCATAATGCACTATGCATACTTCGCCTAAGTTCGGTTCACTTTAACTATGCACCATGCACGTTGCACGTTGTTACGGTGTACTTTCATTATTCATGGTTATCCTCGGTAATTTGTATTTCCACCACGCGTAATGCACCGTGCACATTGGTATAGTGCAATTCCACTATGCACGGTGCACCTTGGTATGGGGTGCTCCCACCAAGGTAGTGAAATGGCCGAGTGAGCATGAGATTGAAAAATGAACTGAAATTGTAATTGTAGAAGCAAATCATAAATTTGCATGATTTCACGATTTTTTATAATAATAATCTCAAAGAAGAAAAGAAATTAGTTTTATATGATTGTTATTATTTTCATTTTCACTTATTACTCAAATCGAAAAAATCTATCAATAAATTACTAATAACACCTACATTTTTTTATTTTATGCCAAATAAATACAACAAAATGTCATATGAAATATCATTTCAAATAGAAACTAGAATCGTAAAATACATGCAAAATCGTTGATTTTACGAGATTTTATGAATTAAACGAAATTTTGCCTAATTTCACCGACCACCGATTTTAGTGGAATCATATCGTTCGACCCTAATAAAAATGTAAAACCGTAAGATTATAAGATTTCAATCAATTTCACTCTTTAGATTCCCAAAAACCACCTTGTACTTTTCACTTTAGTACGGTGAACTTTCCACTCTACACCACGCACATTAGAATGATGTAGTTGTACAATTCACAATAAATCGTGCACTATGGTATGGTTCACTTTCATAATGCACTATGCATACTTCGCCTAAGTTCGGTTCACTTTAACTATGCACCATGCACGTTGCACGTTGTTACGGTGTACTTTCATTATTCATGGTTATCCTCGGTAATTTGTATTTCCACCACGCGTAATGCACCGTGCACATTGGTATAGTGCAATTCCACTATGCACGGTGTACCTTGGTATGGGGTGCTCCCACCAAGGTAGTGAAATGGCCGAGTGAGCATGAGATTGAAAAATGAACTGAAATTGTAATTGTAGAATCAAATCATAAATTTGCATGATTTCACGATTTTTTATAATAATAATCTCAAAGAAGAAAAGAAATTAGTTTTATATGATTGTTATTATTTTCATTTTCACTTATTACTCAAATCGAAAAAATCTATCAATAAATTACTAATAACACCTACATTTTTTTTATTTTATGCCAAATAAATACAACAAAAGGTCATATGAAATATCATTTCAAATAGAAACTAGAATCGTAAAATACATGCAAAATCGTTGATTTTACGAGATTCTATGAATTAAACGAAATTTTGCACGATTTCACTTGACCACCGATTTTAGTGGAATCATATCGTTCGACGCCAATAAAATTTTAAAACCGTAAGATTATAAGATTTCAATCGATTTCACTCTTTAGATTCCCACAAACCACCTTGTACTTTTCACTTTAGTACTTTCCACTCTACACCATGCACATTAGAATGATGTAGTTGTACAATTCACAATAAATCGTGCACTATGGTATGGTTCACTTTCATAATGCACTATGCATACTTCGCCTAAGTTCGGTTCACTTTAACTATGCACCATGCACGTTGCACGTTGTTACTGTGTACTTTCATTATTCATGGTTATCCTCGGTAATTTGTATTTCCACCACGCGTAATGCACCGTGCACATTGGTATAGTGCAATTCCACTATGCACAGTGCACCTTGGTATGGGGTGCTCCCACCAAGGTAGTGAAATGGCCGAGTGAGCATGAGATTGAAAAATGAACTGAAATTGTAATTGTAGAAGCAAATCATAAATTTGCATGATTTCACGATTTTTTATAATAATAATCTCAAAGAAGAAAAGAAATTAGTTTTATATGATTGTTATTATTTTCATTTTCACTTATTACTCAAATCGAAAAAATCTATCAATAAATTACTAATAACACCTACATTTTTTTTATTTTATGCCAAATAAATACAACAAAATGTCATATGAAATATCATTTCAAATAGAAACTAGAATCGTAAAATACATGCAAAATCGTTGATTTTACGAGATTTTATGAATTAAACGAAATTTTGCCTAATTTCACGACCACCGATTTTAGTGGAATCATATCGTTCGACCCTAATAAAAATGTAAAACCGTAAGATTATAAGATTTCAATCAATTTCACTCTTTAGATTCCCAAAAACCACCTTGTACTTTTCACTTTAGTACGGTGAACTTTCCACTCTACACCACGCACATTAGAATGATGTAGTTGTACAATTCACAATAAATCGTGCACTATGGTATGGTTCACTTTCATAATGCACTATGCATACTTCGCCTAAGTTCGGTTCACTTTAACTATGCACCATGCACGTTGCACGTTGTTACGGTGTACTTTCATTATTCATGGTTATCCTCGGTAATTTGTATTTCCACCACGCGCAATGCACCGTGCACATTGGTATAGTGCAATTCCACTATGCACGGTGTACCTTGGTATGGGGTGCTCCCACCAAGGTAGTGAAATGGCCGAGTGAGCATGAGATTGAAAAATGAACTGAAATTGTAATTGTAGAATCAAATCATAAATTTGCATGATTTCACGATTTTTTATAATAATAATCTCAAAGAAGAAAAGAAATTAGTTTTATATGATTGTTATTATTTTCATTTTCACTTATTACTCAAATCGAAAAAATCTATCAATAAATTACTAATAACACCTACATTTTTTTTATTTTATGCCAAATAAATACAACAAAAGGTCATATGAAATATCATTTCAAATAGAAACTAGAATCGTAAAATACATGCAAAATCGTTGATTTTACGAGATTCTATGAATTAAACGAAATTTTGCCTGATTTCACCGACCACCGATTTTAGTGGAATCATATCGTTCGACGCCAATAAAATTTTAAAACCGTAAGATTATAAGATTTCAATCGATTTCACTCTTTAGATTCCCACAAACCACCTTGTACTTTTCACTTTAGTACTTTCCACTCTACACCATGCACATTAGAATGATGTAGTTGTACAATTCACAATAAATCGTGCACTATGGTATGGTTCACTTTCATAATGCACTATGCATACTTCGCCTAAGTTCGGTTCACTTTAACTATGCACCATGCACGTTGCACGTTGTTACGGTGTACTTTCAGTATTCATGGTTATCCTCGGTAATTTGTATTTCCAGCACGCGTAATGCACCGTGCACATTGGTATAGTGCAATTCCACTATGCACAGTGCACCTTGGTATGGGGTGCTCCCACCAAGGTAGTGAAATGGCCGATTGAGCATGAGATTGAAAAATGAACTGAAATTGTAATTGTAGAAGCAAATCATAAATTTGCATGATTTCACGATTTTTTATAATAATAATCTCAAAGAAGAAAAGAAATTAGTTTTATATGATTGTTATTATTTTCATTTTCACTTATTACTCAAATCGAAAAAATCTATCAATAAATTACTAATAACACCTACATTTTTTTATTTTATGCCAAATAAATACAACAAAATGTCATATGAAATATCATTTCAAATAGAAACTAGAATCGTAAAATACATGCAAAATCGTTGATTTTACGAGATTTTATGAATTAAACGAAATTTTGCCTAATTTCACCGACCACCGATTTTAGTGGAATCATATCGTTCGACCCTAATAAAAATGTAAAACCGTAAGATTATAAGATTTCAATCAATTTCACTCTTTAGATTCCCAAAAACCACCTTGTACTTTTCACTTTAGTACGGTGAACTTTCCACTCTACACCACGCACATTAGAATGATGTAGTTGTACAATTCACAATAAATCGTGCACTATGGTATGGTTCACTTTCATAATGCACTATGCATACTTCGCCTAAGTTCGGTTCACTTTAACTATGCACCATGCACGTTGCACGTTGTTACGGTGTACTTTCATTATTCATGGTTATCCTCGGTAATTTGTATTTCCACCACGCGCAATGCACCGTGCACATTGGTATAGTGCAATTCCACTATGCACGGTGCACCTTGGTATGGGGTGCTCCCACCAAGGTATTGAAATGGCCGAGTGAGCATGAGATTGAAAAATGAACTGAAATTGTAATTGTAGAATCAAATCATAAATTTGCATGATTTCACGATTTTTTATAATAATAATCTCAAAGAAGAAAAGAAATTAGTTTTATATGATTGTTATTATTTTCATTTTCACTTATTACTCAAATCGAAAAAATCTATCAATAAATTACTAATAACACCTACATTTTTTTTATTTTATGCCAAATAAATACAACAAAAGGTCATATGAAATATCATTTCAAATAGAAACTAGAATCGTAAAATACATGCAAAATCGTTGATTTTACGAGATTCTATGAATTAAACGAAATTTTGCACTGATTTCACTCGACCACCGATTTTAGTGGAATCATATCGTTCGACGCCAATAAAATTTTAAAACCGTAAGATTATAAGATTTCAATCGATTTCACTCTTTAGATTCCCACAAACCACCTTGTACTTTTCACTTTAGTACTTTCCACTCTACACCATGCACATTAGAATGATGTAGTTGTACAATTCACAATAAATCGTGCACTATGGTATGGTTCACTTTCATAATGCACTATGCATACTTCGCCTAAGTTCGGTTCACTTTAACTATGCACCATGCACGTTGCACGTTGTTACAGTGTACTTTCATTATTCATGGTTATCCTCGGTAATTTGTATTTCCACCACGCGTAATGCACCGTGCACATTGGTATAGTGCAATTCCACTATGCACAGTGCACCTTGGTATGGGGTGCTCCCACCAAGGTAGTGAAATGGCCGATTGAGCATGAGATTGAAAAATGAACTGAAATTGTAATTGTAGAAGCAAATCATAAATTTGCATGATTTCACGATTTTTTATAATAATAATCTCAAAGAAGAAAAGAAATTAGTTTTATATGATTGTTATTATTTTCATTTTCACTTATTACTCAAATCGAAAAAATCTATCAATAAATTACTAATAACACCTACATTTTTTTTATTTTATGCCAAATAAATACAACAAAATGTCATATGAAATATCATTTCAAATAGAAACTAGAATCGTAAAATACATGCAAAATCGTTGATTTTACGAGATTTTATGAATTAAACGAAATTTTGCCTAATTTCAGCGACCACCGATTTTAGTGGAATCATATCGTTCGACCCTAATAAAAATGTAAAACCGTAAGATTATAAGATTTCAATCAATTTCACTCTTTAGATTCCCAAAAACCACCTTGTACTTTTCACTTTAGTACGGTGAACTTTCCACTCTACACCACGCACATTAGAATGATGTAGTTGTACAATTCACAATAAATCGTGCACTATGGTATGGTTCACTTTCATAATGCACTATGCATACTTCGCCTAAGTTCGGTTCACTTTAACTATGCACCATGCACGTTGCACGTTGTTACGGTGTACTTTCATTATTCATGGTTATCCTCGGTAATTTGTATTTCCACCACGCGCAATGCACCGTGCACATTGGTATAGTGCAATTCCACTATGCATAGTGCACCTTGGTATGGGGTGCTCCCACCAAGGTATTGAAATGGCCGAGTGAGCATGAGATTGAAAAATGAACTGAAATTGTAATTGTAGAAGCAAATCATAAATTTGCATGATTTCACGATTTTTTATAATAATAATCTCAAAGAAGAAAAGAAATTAGTTTTATATGATTGTTATTATTTTCATTTTCACTTATTACTCAAATCGAAAAAATCTATCAATAAATTACTAATAACACCTACATTTTTTATTTTTATGCCAAATAAATACAACAAAATGTCATATGAAATATCATTTCAAATAGAAACTAGAATCGTAAAATACATGCAAAATCGTTGATTTTACGAGATTCTATGAATTAAACGAAATTTTGCCTAATTTCACTTACCATCGATTTTAGTGGAATCATATTGTTCGACCCTAATAAAATTGTAAAACCGTAAGATTATAAGATTTCAATCAATTTCACTCTTTAGATTCCCAAAAACCACCTTGTACTTTTCACTTTAGTACGGTGAACTTTCCACTCTACACCACGCACATTAGAATGATGTAGTTGTACAATTCACAATAAATCGTGCACTATGGTATGGTTCACTTTCATAATGCACTATGCATACTTCGCCTAAGTTCGGTTCACTTTAACTATGCACCATGCACGTTGCACGTTGTTACGGTGTACTTTCATTATTCATGGTTATCCTCGGTAATTTGTATTTCCACCACGCGTAATGCACCGTGCACATTGGTATAGTGCAATTCCACTATGCACGGTGCACCTTGGTATGGGGTGCTCCCACCAAGGTAGTGAAATGGCCGAGTGAGCATGAGATTGAAAAATGAGTGAAATTGTAATTGTAGAAGCAAATCATAAATTTGCATGATTTCACGATTTTTTATAATAATAATCTCAAAGAAGAAAAGAAATTAGTTTTATATGATTGTTATTATTTTCATTTTCACTTATTACTCAAATCGAAAAAATCTATCAATAAATTACTAATAACACCTACATTTTTTTATTTTATGCCAAATAAATACAACAAAAGGTCATATGAAATATCATTTCAAATAGAAACTAGAATCGTAAAATACATGCAAAATCGTTGATTTTACGAGATTCTATGAATTAAACGAAATTTTGCCTAATTTCACCGACCATCGATTTTAGTGGAATCATATCGTTCGACGCCAATAAAATTTTAAAACCGTAAGATTATAAGATTTCAATCGATTTCACTCTTTAGATTCCCACAAACCACCTTGTACTTTTCACTTTAGTACTTTCCACTCTACACCATGCACATTAGAATGATGTAGTTGTACAATTCACAATAAATCGTGCACTATGGTATGGTTCACTTTCATAATGCACTATGCATACTTCGCCTAAGTTCGGTTCACTTTAACTATGCACCATGCACGTTGCACGTTGTTACGGTGTACTTTCATTATTCATGGTTATCCTCGGTAATTTGTATTTCCACCACGCGTAATGCACCGTGCACATTGGTATAGTGCAATTCCACTATGCACGGTGCACCTTGGTATGGGGTGCTCCCACCAAGGTAGTGAAATGGCCGAGTGAGCATGAGATTGAAAAATGAACTGAAATTGTAATTGTAGAAGCAAATCATAAATTTGCATGATTTCACGATTTTTTATAATAATAATCTCAAAGAAGAAAAGAAATTAGTTTTATATGATTGTTATTATTTTCATTTTCACTTATTACTCAAATCGAAAAAATCTATCAATAAATTACTAATAACACCTACATTTTTTTATTTTATGCCAAATAAATACAACAAAAGGTCAGATGAAATATCATTTCAAATAGAAACTAGAATCGTAAAATACATGCAAAATCGTTGATTTTACGAGATTTTATGAATTAAACGAAATTTTGCCTAATTTCAGCGACCACCGATTTTAGTGGAATCATATCGTTCGACCCTAATAAAAATGTAAAACCGTAAGATTATAAGATTTCAATCAATTTCACTCTTTAGATTCCCAAAAACCACCTTGTACTTTTCACTTTAGTACGGTGAACTTTCCACTCTACACCACGCACATTAGAATGATGTAGTTGTACAATTCACAATAAATCGTGCACTATGGTATGGTTCACTTTCATAATGCACTATGCATACTTCGCCTAAGTTCGGTTCACTTTAACTATGCACCATGCACGTTGCACGTTGTTACGGTGTACTTTCATTATTCATGGTTATCCTCGGTAATTTGTATTTCCACCACGCGCAATGCACCGTGCACATTGGTATAGTGCAATTCCACTATGCACAGTGCACCTTGGTATGGGGTGCTCCCACCAAGGTAGTGAAATGGCCGAGTGAGCATGAGATTGAAAAATGAACTGAAATTGTAATTGTAGAAGCAAATCATAAATTTGCATGATTTCACGATTTTTTATAATAATAATCTCAAAGAAGAAAAGAAATTAGTTTTATATGATTGTTATTATTTTCATTTTCACTTATTACTCAAATCGAAAAAATCTATCAATAAATTACTAATAACACCTACATTTTTTTTATTTTATGCCAAATAAATACAACAAAATGTCATATGAAATATCATTTCAAATAGAAACTAGAATCGTAAAATACATGCAAAATCGTTGATTTTACGAGATTCTATGAATTAAACGAAATTTTGCCTAATTTCAGCGACCACCGATTTTAGTGGAATCATATCGTTCGACCCTAATAAAATTGTAAAACCGTAAGATTATAAGATTTCAATCAATTTCACTCTTTAGATTCCCAAAAACCACCTTGTACTTTTCACTTTAGTACGGTGAACTTTCCACTCTACACCACGCACATTAGAATGATGTAGTTGTACAATTCACAATAAATCGTGCACTATGGTATGGTTCACTTTCATAATGCACTATGCATACTTCGCCTAAGTTCGGTTCACTTTAACTATGCACCATGCACGTTGCACGTTGTTACGGTGTACTTTCATTATTCATGGTTATCCTCGGTAATTTGTATTTCCACCACGCGCGATGCACCGTGGACATTGGTATAGTGCAATTCCACTATGCATAGTGCACCTTGGTATGGGGTGCTCCCACCAAGGTATTGAAATGGCCGAGTGAGCATGAGATTGAAAAATGAACTGAAATTGTAATTGTAGAATCAAATCATAAATTTGCATGATTTCACGATTTTTTATAATAATAATCTCAAAGAAGAAAAGAAATTAGTTTTATATGATTGTTATTATTTTCATTTTCACTTATTACTCAAATCGAAAAAATCTATCAATAAATTACTAATAACACCTACATTTTTTTTATTTTATGCCAAATAAATACAACAAAAGGTCATATGAAATATCATTTCAAATAGAAACTAGAATCGTAAAATACATGCAAAATCGTTGATTTTACGAGATTCTATGAATTAAACGAAATTTTGCCTGATTTCACTGACCACCGATTTTAGTGGAATCATATCGTTCGACGCCAATAAAATTTTAAAACCGTAAGATTATAAGATTTCAATCGATTTCACTCTTTAGATTCCCACAAACCACCTTGTACTTTTCACTTTAGTACTTTCCACTCTACACCATGCACATTAGAATGATGTAGTTGTACAATTCACAATAAATCGTGCACTATGGTATGGTTCACTTTCATAATGCACTATGCATACTTCGCCTAAGTTCGGTTCACTTTAACTATGCACCATGCACGTTGCACGTTGTTACGGTGTACTTTCATTATTCATGGTTATCCTCGGTAATTTGTATTTCCACCACGCGTAATGCACCGTGCACATTGGTATAGTGCAATTCCACTATGCACGGTGCACCTTGGTATGGGGTGCTCCCACCAAGGTAGTGAAATGGCCGAGTGAGCATGAGATTGAAAAATGAACTGAAATTGTAATTGTAGAAGCAAATCATAAATTTGCATGATTTCACGATTTTTTATAATAATAATCTCAAAGAAGAAAAGAAATTAGTTTTATATGATTGTTATTATTTTCATTTTCACTTATTACTCAAATCGAAAAAATCTATCAATAAATTACTAATAACACCTACATTTTTTTTATTTTATGCCAAATAAATACAACAAAAGGTCATATGAAATATCATTTCAAATAGAAACTAGAATCGTAAAATACATGCAAAATCGTTGATTTTACGAGATTCTATGAATTAAACGAAATTTTGCCTATTTCATCGACCACCGATTTTAGTGGAATCATATCGTTCGACGCCAATAAAATTTTAAAACCGTAAGATTATAAGATTTCAATCGATTTCACTCTTTAGATTCCCACAAACCACCTTGTACTTTTCACTTTAGTACTTTCCACTCTACACCATGCACATTAGAATGATGTAGTTGTACAATTCACAATAAATCGTGCACTATGGTATGGTTCACTTTCATAATGCACTATGCATACTTCGCCTAAGTTCGGTTCACTTTAACTATGCACCATGCACGTTGCACGTTGTTACGGTGTACTTTCATTATTCATGGTTATCCTCGGTAATTTGTATTTCCACCACGCGTAATGCACCGTGCACATTGGTATAGTGCAATTCCACTATGCACGGTGCACCTTGGTATGGGGTGCTCCCACCAAGGTAGTGAAATGGCCGAGTGAGCATGAGATTGAAAAATGAACTGAAATTGTAATTGTAGAAGCAAATCATAAATTTGCATGATTTCACGATTTTTTATAATAATAATCTCAAAGAAGAAAAGAAATTAGTTTTATATGATTGTTATTATTTTCATTTTCACTTATTACTCAAATCGAAAAAATCTATCAATAAATTACTAATAACACCTACATTTTTTTTATTTTATGCCAAATAAATACAACAAAAGGTCATATGAAATATCATTTCAAATAGAAACTAGAATCGTAAAATACATGCAAAATCGTTGATTTTACGAGATTCTATGAATTAAACGAAATTTTGCCTAATTTCACTGACCATCGATTTTAGTGGAATCATATCGTTCGACCCTAATAAAAATGTAAAACCGTAAGATTATAAGATTTCAATCGATTTCACTCTTTAGATTCCCAAAAACCACCTTGTACTTTTCACTTTAGTACGGTGAACTTTCCACTCTACACCACGCACATTAGAATGATGTAGTTGTACAATTCACAATAAATCGTGCACTATGGTATGGTTCACTTTCATAATGCACTATGCATACTTCGCCTAAGTTCGGTTCACTTTAACTATGCACCATGCACGTTGCACGTTGTTACGGTGTACTTTCATTATTCATGGTTATCCTCGGTAATTTGTATTTCCACCACGCGCAATGCACCTTGCACATTGGTATAGTGCAATTCCACTATGCATAGTGCACCTTGGTATGGGGTGCTCCCACCAAGGTAGTGAAATGGCCGAGTGAGCATGAGATTGAAAAATGAACTGAAATTGTAATTGTAGAAGCAAATCATAAATTTGCATGATTTCACGATTTTTTATAATAATAATCTCAAAGAAGAAAAGAAATTAGTTTTATATGATTGTTATTATTTTCATTTTCACTTATTACTCAAATCGAAAAAATCTATCAATAAATTACTAATAACACCTACATTTTTTATTTTATGCCAAATAAATACAACAAAATGTCATATGAAATATCATTTCAAATAGAAACTAGAATCGTAAAATACATGCAAAATCGTTGATTTTACGAGATTCTATGAATTAAACGAAATTTTGCCTAATTTCACGACCGCCTATTTTAGTGGAATCATATCGTTCGACCGTAATAAAATTGTAAAACCGTAAGATTATAAGATTTCAATCAATTTCACTCTTTAGATTCCCAAAAACCACCTTGTACTTTTCACTTTAGTACGGTGAACTTTCCACTCTACACCACGCACATTAGAATGATGTAGTTGTACAATTCACAATAAATCGTGCACTATGGTATGGTTCACTTTCATAATGCACTATGCATACTTCGCCTAAGTTCGGTTCACTTTAACTATGCACCATGCACGTTGCACGTTGTTACGGTGTACTTTCATTATTCATGGTTATCCTCGGTAATTTGTATTTCCACCACGCGCAATGCACCGTGCACATTGGTATAGTGCAATTCCACTATGCACGGTGCACCTTGGTATGGGGTGCTCCCACCAAGGTATTGAAATGGCCGAGTGAGCATGAGATTGAAAAATGACCTGAAATTGTAATTGTAGAATCAAATCATAAATTTGCATGATTTCACGATTTTTTATAATAATAATCTCAAAGAAGAAAAGAAATTAGTTTTATATGATTGTTATTATTTTCATTTTCACTTATTACTCAAATCGAAAAAATCTATCAATAAATTACTAATAACACCTACATTTTTTATTTTTATGCCAAATAAATACAACAAAAGGTCATATGAAATATCATTTCAAATAGAAACTAGAATCGTAAAATACATGCAAAATCGTTGATTTTACGAGATTCTATGAATTAAACGAAATTTTGCCCGATTTCAGCGACCACCGATTTTAGTGGAATCATATCGTTCGACGCCAATAAAATTTTAAAACCGTAAGATTATAAGATTTCAATCGATTTCACTCTTTAGATTCCCACAAACCACCTTGTACTTTTCACTTTAGTACTTTCCACTCTACACCATGCACATTAGAATGATGTAGTTGTACAATTCACAATAAATCGTGCACTATGGTATGGTTCACTTTCATAATGCACTATGCATACTTCGCCTAAGTTCGGTTCACTTTAACTATGCACCATGCATGTTGCACGTTGTTACAGTGTACTTTCATTATTCATGGTTATCCTCAGTAATTTGTATTTCCACCAAGCGCAATGCACCGTGCACATTGGTATAGTGCAATTCCACTATGCACGGTGCACCTTGGTATGGGGTGCTCCCACCAAGGTAGTGAAATGGCCGAGTGAGCATGAGATTGAAAAATGAACTGAAATTGTAATTGTAGAAGCAAATCATAAATTTGCATGATTTCACGATTTTTTATAATAATAATCTCAAAGAAGAAAAGAAATTAGTTTTATATGATTGTTATTATTTTCATTTTCACTTATTACTCAAATCGAAAAAATCTATCAATAAATTACTAATAACACCTACATTTTTTTTATTTTATGCCAAATAAATACAACAAAAGGTCATATGAAATATCATTTCAAATAGAAACTAGAATCGTAAAATACATGCAAAATCGTTGATTTTACGAGATTCTATGAATTAAACGAAATTTTGACTGATTTCACTGACCACCGATTTTAGTGGAATCATATCGTTCGACGCCAATAAAATTTTAAAACCGTAAGATTATAAGATTTCAATCGATTTCACTCTTTAGATTCCCACAAACCACCTTGTACTTTTCACTTTAGTACTTTCCACTCTACACCATGCACATTAGAATGATGTAGTTGTACAATTCACAATAAATCGTGCACTATGGTATGGTTCACTTTCATAATGCACTATGCATACTTCGCCTAAGTTCGGTTCACTTTAACTATGCACCATGCACGTTGCACGTTGTTACGGTGTACTTTCATTATTCATGGTTATCCTCGGTAATTTGTATTTCCACCACGCGTAATGCACCGTGCACATTGGTATAGTGCAATTCCACTATGCACGGTGCACCTTGGTATGGGGTGCTCCCACCAAGGTAGTGAAATGGCCGAGTGAGCATGAGATTGAAAAATGAACTGAAATTGTAATTGTAGAAGCAAATCATAAATTTGCATGATTTCACGATTTTTTATAATAATAATCTCAAAGAAGAAAAGAAATTAGTTTTATATGATTGTTATTATTTTCATTTTCACTTATTACTCAAATCGAAAAAATCTATCAATAAATTACTAATAACACCTACATTTTTTTTATTTTATGCCAAATAAATACAACAAAATGTCATATGAAATATCATTTCAAATAGAAACTAGAATCGTAAAATACATGCAAAATCGTTGATTTTACGAGATTTTATGAATTAAACGAAATTTTGCCTAATTTCAACGACCACCGATTTTAGTGGAATCATATCGTTCGACCCTAATAAAAATGTAAAACCGTAAGATTATAAGATTTCAATCAATTTCACTCTTTAGATTCCCAAAAACCACCTTGTACTTTTCACTTTAGTACGGTGAACTTTCCACTCTACACCACGCACATTAGAATGATGTAGTTGTACAATTCACAATAAATCGTGCACTATGGTATGGTTCACTTTCATAATGCACTATGCATACTTCGCCTAAGTTCGGTTCACTTTAACTATGCACCATGCACGTTGCACGTTGTTACGGTGTACTTTCATTATTCATGGTTATCCTCGGTAATTTGTATTTCCACCACGCGCAATGCACCGTGCACATTGGTATAGTGCAATTCCACTATGCACGGTGCACCTTGGTATGGGGTGCTCCCACCAAGGTATTGAAATGGCCGAGTGAGCATGAGATTGAAAAATGAACTGAAATTGTAATTGTAGAATCAAATCATAAATTTGCATGATTTCACGATTTTTTATAATAATAATCTCAAAGAAGAAAAGAAATTAGTTTTATATGATTGTTATTATTTTCATTTTCACTTATTACTCAAATCGAAAAAATCTATCAATAAATTACTAATAACACCTACATTTTTTTTATTTTATGCCAAATAAATACAACAAAAGGTCATATGAAATATCATTTCAAATAGAAACTAGAATCGTAAAATACATGCAAAATCGTTGATTTTACGAGATTCTATGAATTAAACGAAATTTTGCACGGATTTCAGCGACCACCGATTTTAGTGGAATCATATCGTTCGACGCCAATAAAATTTTAAAACCGTAAGATTATAAGATTTCAATCGATTTCACTCTTTAGATTCCCACAAACCACCTTGTACTTTTCACTTTAGTACTTTCCACTCTACACCATGCACATTAGAATGATGTAGTTGTACAATTCACAATAAATCGTGCACTATGGTATGGTTCACTTTCATAATGCACTATGCATACTTCGCCTAAGTTCGGTTCACTTTAACTATGCACCATGCACGTTGCACGTTGTTACGGTGTACTTTCATTATTCATGGTTATCCTCGGTAATTTGTATTTCCACCACGCGTAATGCACCGTGCACATTGGTATAGTGCAATTCCACTATGCACGAGTGCACCTTGGTATGGGGTGCTCCCACCAAGGTAGTGAAATGGCCGAGTGAGCATGAGATTGAAAAATGAACTGAAATTGTAATTGTAGAATCAAATCATAAATTTGCATGATTTCACGATTTTTTATAATAATAATCTCAAAGAAGAAAAGAAATTAGTTTTATATGATTGTTATTATTTTCATTTTCACTTATTACTCAAATCGAAAAAATCTATCAATAAATTACTAATAACACCTACATTTTTTTTATTTTATGCCAAATAAATACAACAAAAGGTCATATGAAATATCATTTCAAATAGAAACTAGAATCGTAAAATACATGCAAAATCGTTGATTTTACGAGATTCTATGAATTAAACGAAATTTTGCCTGATTTCACCGACCACCGATTTTAGTGGAATCATATCGTTCGACGCCAATAAAATTTTAAAACCGTAAGATTATAAGATTTCAATCGATTTCACTCTTTAGATTCCCACAAACCACCTTGTACTTTTCACTTTAGTACTTTCCACTCTACACCATGCACATTAGAATGATGTAGTTGTACAATTCACAATAAATCGTGCACTATGGTATGGTTCACTTTCATAATGCACTATGCATACTTCGCCTAAGTTCGGTTCACTTTAACTATGCACCATGCACGTTGCACGTTGTTACGGTGTACTTTCATTATTCATGGTTATCCTCGGTAATTTGTATTTCCACCACGCGTAATGCACCGTGCACATTGGTATAGTGCAATTCCACTATGCATAGTGCACCTTGGTATGGGGTGCTCCCACCAAGGTAGTGAAATGGCCGAGTGAGCATGAGATTGAAAAATGAACTGAAATTGTAATTGTAGAAGCAAATCATAAATTTGCATGATTTCACGATTTTTTATAATAATAATCTCAAAGAAGAAAAGAAATTAGTTTTATATGATTGTTATTATTTTCATTTTCACTTATTACTCAAATCGAAAAAATCTATCAATAAATTACTAATAACACCTACATTTTTTTTATTTTATGCCAAATAAATACAACAAAATGTCATATGAAATATCATTTCAAATAGAAACTAGAATCGTAAAATACATGCAAAATCGTTGATTTTACGAGATTTTATGAATTAAACGAAATTTTGCCTAATTTCACAGACCACCGATTTTAGTGGAATCATATCGTTCGACCCTAATAAAAATGTAAAACCGTAAGATTATAAGATTTCAATCAATTTCACTCTTTAGATTCCCAAAAACCACCTTGTACTTTTCACTTTAGTACGGTGAACTTTCCACTCTACACCACGCACATTAGAATGATGTAGTTGTACAATTCACAATAAATCGTGCACTATGGTATGGTTCACTTTCATAATGCACTATGCATACTTCGCCTAAGTTCGGTTCACTTTAACTATGCACCATGCACGTTGCACGTTGTTACGGTGTACTTTCATTATTCATGGTTATCCTCGGTAATTTGTATTTCCACCACGCGTAATGCACCGTGCACATTGGTATAGTGCAATTCCACTATGCACGTGCACCTTGGTATGGGGTGCTCCCACCAAGGTAGTGAAATGGCCGAGTGAGCATGAGATTGAAAAATGAACTGAAATTGTAATTGTAGAAGCAAATCATAAATTTGCATGATTTCACGATTTTTTATAATAATAATCTCAAAGAAGAAAAGAAATTAGTTTTATATGATTGTTATTATTTTCATTTTCACTTATTACTCAAATCGAAAAAATCTATCAATAAATTACTAATAACACCTACATTTTTTTTATTTTATGCCAAATAAATACAACAAAAGGTCATATGAAATATCATTTCAAATAGAAACTAGAATCGTAAAATACATGCAAAATCGTTGATTTTACGAGTTTCTATGAATTAAACGAAATTTTGCCCGATTTCACCGACCACCGATTTTAGTGGAATCATATCGTTCGACGCCAATAAAATTTTAAAACCGTAAGATTATAAGATTTCAATCGATTTCACTCTTTAGATTCCCACAAACCACCTTGTACTTTTCACTTTAGTACTTTCCACTCTACACCATGCACATTAGAATGATGTAGTTGTACAATTCACAATAAATCGTGCACTATGGTATGGTTCACTTTCATAATGCACTATGCATACTTCGCCTAAGTTCGGTTCACTTTAACTATGCACCATGCATGTTGCACGTTGTTACAGTGTACTTTCATTATTCATGGTTATCCTCGGTAATTTGTATTTCCACCACGCGTAATGCACCGTGCACATTGGTATAGTGCAATTCCACTATGCATAGTGCACCTTGGTATGGGGTGCTCCCACCAAGGTAGTGAAATGGCCGAGTGAGCATGAGATTGAAAAATGAACTGAAATTGTAATTGTAGAAGCAAATCATAAATTTGCATGATTTCACGATTTTTTATAATAATAATCTCAAAGAAGAAAAGAAATTAGTTTTATATGATTGTTATTATTTTCATTTTCACTTATTACTCAAATCGAAAAAATCTATCAATAAATTACTAATAACACCTACATTTTTTTTATTTTATGCCAAATAAATACAACAAAATGTCATATGAAATATCATTTCAAATAGAAACTAGAATCGTAAAATACATGCAAAATCGTTGATTTTACGAGATTTTATGAATTAAACGAAATTTTGCCTAATTTCACTTGACCACCGATTTTAGTGGAATCATATCGTTCGACCCTAATAAAAATGTAAAACCGTAAGATTATAAGATTTCAATCAATTTCACTCTTTAGATTCCCAAAAACCACCTTGTACTTTTCACTTTAGTACGGTGAACTTTCCACTCTACACCACGCACATTAGAATGATGTAGTTGTACAATTCACAATAAATCGTGCACTATGGTATGGTTCACTTTCATAATGCACTATGCATACTTCGCCTAAGTTCGGTTCACTTTAACTATGCACCATGCACGTTGCACGTTGTTACGGTGTACTTTCATTATTCATGGTTATCCTCGGTAATTTGTATTTCCACCACGCGTAATGCACCGTGCACATTGGTATAGTGCAATTCCACTATGCACGGTGCACCTTGGTATGGGGTGCTCCCACCAAGGTAGTGAAATGGCCGAGTGAGCATGAGATTGAAAAATGAACTGAAATTGTAATTGTAGAATCAAATCATAAATTTGCATGATTTCACGATTTTTTATAATAATAATCTCAAAGAAGAAAAGAAATTAGTTTTATATGATTGTTATTATTTTCATTTTCACTTATTACTCAAATCGAAAAAATCTATCAATAAATTACTAATAACACCTACATTTTTTTTATTTTATGCCAAATAAATACAACAAAAGGTCATATGAAATATCATTTCAAATAGAAACTAGAATCGTAAAATACATGCAAAATCGTTGATTTTACGAGATTCTATGAATTAAACGAAATTTTGCTGATTTCATCGACCACTTAGATTTTTAGTGGAATCATATCGTTCGACGCCAATAAAATTTTAAAACCGTAAGATTATAAGATTTCAATCGATTTCACTCTTTAGATTCCCACAAACCACCTTGTACTTTTCACTTTAGTACTTTCCACTCTACACCATGCACATTAGAATGATGTAGTTGTACAATTCACAATAAATCGTGCACTATGGTATGGTTCACTTTCATAATGCACTATGCATACTTCGCCTAAGTTCGGTTCACTTTAACTATGCACCATGCACGTTGCACGTTGTTACAGTGTACTTTCATTATTCATGGTTATCCTCGGTAATTTGTATTTCCACCACGCGTAATGCACCGTGCACATTGGTATAGTGCAATTCCACTATGCACGGTGTACCTTGGTATGGGGTGCTCCCACCAAGGTAGTGAAATGGCCGAGTGAGCATGAGATTGAAAAATGAACTGAAATTGTAATTGTAGAAGCAAATCATAAATTTGCATGATTTCACGATTTTTTATAATAATAATCTCAAAGAAGAAAAGAAATTAGTTTTATATGATTGTTATTATTTTCATTTTCACTTATTACTCAAATCGAAAAAATCTATCAATAAATTACTAATAACACCTACATTTTTTTTTATTTTATGCCAAATAAATACAACAAAATGTCATATGAAATATCATTTCAAATAGAAACTAGAATCGTAAAATACATGCAAAATCGTTGATTTTACGAGATTACATGAATTAAACGAAATTTTGCCTAATTTCAACGACCACTTGATTTTAGTGGAATCATATCGTTCGACCCTAATAAAATTGTAAAACCGTAAGATTATAAGATTTCAATCAATTTCACTCTTTAGATTCCCAAAAACCACCTTGTACTTTTCACTTTAGTACGGTGAACTTTCCACTCACACCACGCAGATTAGAATGATGTAGTTGTACAATTCACGATAAATCGTGCAGTATGGTATAGTTCACTTTCATAATGCTGTATGCATACTTCGTCTAAGTTCGGTTCCTTTTAACTATGCACCATGCACGTTGCACGTTGTTACGGTGTACTTTCATTATTCATGGTTATCCTCGGTAATTTGTATTTCCGCCACGCGCGATACTTAGTGCACATTGGTATTGTGCGATTCCCACCATCCATAGTGCAGCAGATATAGAATTACTCTGCAAAATGAGTAAATGAAAAGAACAAGTGAGCATGAGGCTGAAAAATGGCTTGAAATTGTAAATTGTAGAAGCAAATCATAAATTTGCATGATTTCACGATTTTTTATAATAATAATCTCAAAGAAGAAAAGAAATTAGTTTTATATGATTGTTATTATTTTCCATTTTAACTTATTACAAAAAGGGTCTATCAATAAATTACTAATAACACCAACATTTTTTCATTTTATGCCAAATAAATACAACAAAGAGTCATATGAAATATCATTTCAATTAGAAACTAGAATCGTAAAATACATGCGAAATCGTTGATTTTACGAAATTCTTTGAATTAAAACGAAATTTTGCTGAATTTCATGACCGGCGATTTTAGTGGAATCATATCGTTCGACGCCAATAAAGCGCTTAAACTAGTAAGATTATAAGATTTCGATAGATTTCACTCTTTAGATTCCCACAAACCACCTTATTCTTTTTTTTCGAGTTTAGTACGGTGAACTTTTCCTCCTACTTGTCTATAGAATGATGTAGTTGTACAATTCACGATAAATCGTGCCTTATGGTATGGTTCACTTTCGTAATGCACTATGCATACTTCGCCTAGTTCGGTTCACTTTAACTATACCATGCACGTTGCACGTTGTTATAGTGTACTTTCATTATTCATGGTTATCTTCGGTAATTTGTATTTCCACCACTTGTATGATATATAGTGCACGTTGGAATAGTGCAATGCCACGCTGTGCACGGTCACCTTGGTATGGGGTGCTCCCACCAAGGTAGTGAAATGGCCGAGTGAGCATGAGATTGAAAAATGAGCGGGAATTATAATTGTAAGAAGCAAGTCATAAATTTGCATGATTTCACGATTTTTATAATAATCTCAAAGAAGAAAAGAAATTAGTTTTATATGATTGTTATTATTTCATTTTTCACTTATTACTCAAATCGAAAAAATCTATCAATAAATTACTAATAACACCTACATTTTTTATTTATCCCAAATAAATACAGCAAAATGTCATATGAAATATCATCTCAAATAGAAACTAGAATCGTAAAATACGTACAAAATCGTTGATTTTACGAGATTCTATGAATTAAACGAAATTTTGCCGATTTCACGACCACCGATTTTAGTGGAATCATATCGTTCGACGCCAATAAAATTGTAAAACCGTAAGATTATAAGATTTCAATCGATTTCACTCTTTAGATTCCCACAAACCACCTTGTACTTTTCACTTTAGTACTTTCCACTCTACACCACGCACATTAGAATGATGTAGTTGTACAATTCACAATAAATCGTGCACTATGGTATGGTTCACTTTCATAATGCAACATGCATCCCACGCCATTAAGTTCGGTTCACTTTAACTATATGCACCATGCACGCTGCACGTTATTCTGATGTACTTTCATTATTCATGGTTATCCTCGGTAATTTGTATTTCCACCACAGGCAACGTGCAAAGTGCACATTGGTATAGTGCAATTCCACTATGCATAGTGCACCCTTGGTATGGGGTGCTCCCCACCATGGTAGTGAAATGGCCGAGTGAGCATGAGATTGAAAAATGAACTGAAATTGTAACTGTAGAAGCAAATCATAAATTTGCATGATTTCACGATTTTTTATAATAAGAATCTCTTAAAGAAGGAAAAAGAAATTAGTTTTATATGATTGTTATTATTTTCATTTTCACTTATTACTCAAATCGAAAAAATCTATCAATAAATTACTAATTACACCTACATTTTTTTTATTTTATGCCAAATAAATACAACAGAAATGTCATATGAAATATCATTTCAAATAAAAACTAGAACCGTAAAAGACATGCAAAATCGTTGATTTTACGAGAATCTATGAATTAAACGAAATTTTGCCTAATTTCACCGACCACTCATTTTAGTGGAATCATATCGTTCGACCTTAATAAAATTGTAATAACCATAAGATTTAACATTTCAATCAATTCTCTCTCTTTTGATTCCCAAAAACCACCTTGTACTTTTCAATTTAGTACGGTGAACTTTCCACTCTACACCACGCACATTAGAATGATGTAATTGTACAATTCACAATAAATCGTGCATTATGGTATGGTTCACTTTCATAATGCATTATGCAACCCGCCTAAGTTCGGTTCCTACTTTAACTTGCACCATGCACGTTGCACGTTGTTACAAAGTGTACTTTCATTATTCATGGTTATCCTCGCAATTTGTATTTCCACCACGTGCAATGCACCGCGCACATTGGTATAGTGCAATCTAATTATGCATTGTGCACCCTTGGTATTGGGTGCTCCTACCTCAAGGTATTGAAATGGCCGAGTGAGCATGAGATTGAAAAAATGACCTCAAATTGTAATTGTAGAATCAAATCATAAATTTGCATGATTTCACGATTTTTTATAATAATAATCTCAAAGAAGAAAAGAAATTAGTTCTATATGATTGTTATTATTTTTTCATTTTTCACTTATTATGATCGAAAAATGCATCCTGATAATTACTAATAACACCTACATTTTTTATTTTATGCCAAATAAATACAATAAAAGGTCATATGAAATATCATTTCAATTAGAAACTAGAATCGTAAAATACATGCAAAATCGTTGATTTTACGAGATTCTTTGAATTAAACGAAATTTTTGCTCGATTTCAACGACCACCCATTTTAGTGGAATCATATCGTTCGACGCCAATAAAATTTTAAAAACCGTAAGATTATAAGATTTCAATCTATTTCACTCTTTAGATTCCCACAAACCACGTTGTACTTTTCACTTTAGTACTTTCCACTCTACACAATGCACATTAGAATGATGTAGTTGTACAATTCACAATAAATCGTGCACTATGGTATGGTTCACTTTCATAATGCACTATGCATAGTTCGCCTAAGTTCGGTTCACTTTAACTTATGCACCATGCACGTTGCACGTTGTTACAACCTGTACTTTTACTGCTTCATGGTTATCCTCGGTAATTTGTATTTCCACCACGCGCAATGCACCTTGCACATTGGTATAGTGCAATTCCACTATGCAGTGCACCTTGGTATGGGGTGCTCCCGCCAAGGTAGTGAAATGGCCGAGTGAGCATGAGATTGAAAAATGAACTGGGAAATTGTAATTGTAGAAGCAAATCATAAATTTGCATGATTTCACGATTTTTTATAATAATCAAAGAAGAAAAGAAATTAGTTTTATATGATTGTTATTATTTTCATTTTCACTTATTACTCAAATGGAAAAAATCTATCAATAAATTACTAATAACACCTACGTTTTTTTTATTTTATGCTAAATAAATACGACAAAAGGTGATATGAAATATCATTTCAAATAGAAACTAGAATGTCGTAAAATACATGCAAAATCGTTGATTTTACGAAGTTACGCATGAATTACACGAAATTTTGCACTGATTTCAATTACCCATGGAGTTTTAGTGGAATCGTATCAGTTCGACGCCAATAAAATTTTAAATGCGAGTAAGATTATAAGATTTCAATCGATTTCACTCTTTTAGATTCCCACAAACCACCTTGTACTTTTCACTTTAGTACTTTCACTCTACGCAAAGCACGTTAGAATGATGTAGTTGTGCGATTCACAATAAATGGTACCTTTATGGTATGGTTCACTTTCATAATGCACAATGCATACTTTACTTACAAGATGCGGTTCACTTTAACTATGCACCATGCATGTTGCCGCGTTATTCTGATGTACTTTCGTATTCATGGTTATCCTCAATATTTTTATTTCCACCACGCGTAATGCACCGTGCACATTGGTATAGTGCAATTCCACTATGCATAGTGCACCTTGGTATGGGTGCTCCCACCAAGGTAGTGAAATGGCCGAGTGAGCATGAGATTGAAAAATGAACTGAAATTGTAATTGTAGAATCAAATCATAAATTTGCATGATTTCACGATTTTTTATAATAATAATCTCAAAGAAAGAAATTAGTTTTATATGATTGTTATTATTTTCATTTTCACTTATTACTCAAATCGAAAAAATCTATCAATAAATTACTAATAACACCTACATTTTTTTATTTTATGCCAAATAAATACAACAAAATGTCATATGAAATATCATTTCAAATAGAAACTAGAATCGTAAAATACATGCAAAATCGTTGATTTTACGAGATCTTGTACTTTGCTTTTAGTACCTGAACTTTCCATTCTACACCATGCACATTATAATGATGTAGTTGTACAATTCACAATAAATCGTGCACTATGGTATAGTTCACTTTCGTAATGCACTATGCATACTTTGCCTAAGTTTTGTTCACTTTAACTATGCACCATACACGCTGCACGTTATTCTGATGCTACGTACTAGCTAATAGTTATCCTCGGTAATTTGTATTTCCACCACTTGTATGATACACCGTGCACATTGGTATAGTGCAATTCCACTATGCATAGTGCACCTTGGTATGGGGCTCCCACCAAGGTAGTGAAATGGCCGAGTGAGCATGAGATTGAAAAAAATGAACTGAAATAGTAATTGTAGAATCAAATCATAAATTTGCATGATTTAGCGATTTTTTATAATAATAAATTCAAAGAAGAAAAGAAATTAGTTCTATATGATTGTTATTATTTTCTATTTTCACTTATTACTCAAATCGAAAAAATCTATCAATAAATTACTAATAACACCTACATTTCTTTCATTTTATGCCAAATAAATACAACAAAAGGTCACATGAAATATCATTTCAATTGTAACTCAATTCAGAAAATACATGCAAAATCACATCTTTACGAGATTCTTTTTTGAATTAAACGAAATTTTGCCCGATTTCAACACCACCGATTTTAGTGGAATCATATCGTTCGACGCCAATAAAATTGTAAAACCGTAAGATTATAAGATTTCAATCGATTTCACTCTTTAGATTCACAAACCACCTTGTACTTTTCACTTTAGTACTTTCCACTATACACCACGCACATTAGAATGATGTAGTTGTACAATTCACAATAAATCGTGCCTTATGGTATAGTTCCCTTTCATAATGCACTATGCATACTTCGCCTAAGTTCGGTTCACTTTAACTATGCACCATGCACGTTGCACGTTGTTACGAGTGTACTTTCATTATTCATAGTTATCCTCGGTAATTTATATTTCCTGCACTTGAAATGCAGGGTACACGTTGGTATAGTGCAATTCCACTATGCACGAGTGCACCTTGCTATGGGGTGCTCCCACCAAGGTAGTGAAATGGCCGAGTGAGCATGAAGTTGAAAAATGGACTGAAATTGTAATTGTAGAAGCAAGATCATAAATTTGCATGATTTCACGATTTTTTATAATAATAATCTCAAAGAAAGAAAAGAAATTAGTTTTATATGATTGTTATTATTTTCATTCTCACTTATTACTCAAATCGAAAAAATCTATCAATAAATTACTAATAACACCTACATTTTTTATTTTATGCCAAATAAATACAACAAAATGTCATATGAAATATCATTTCAAATAGAAACTAGAATCGTAAAATACATGCAAAATCGTTGATTTTACGAGATTCTATGAATTAAACGAAATTTTGCCTAATTTCACCGACCACTGATTTTAGTGGAATCGTATCGTTCGACCCGAATAAAATTGTAAAACCGTAAGATTATAAGATTTCAATCAATTTCACTCTTTAGATTCCCAAAAACCACCTTGTACTTTTCACTTTAGTACGGTGAACTTTCCACTCTACACCACGCACATTAGAATGATGTAGTTGTACAATTCACAATAAATCGTGCACTATGGTATGGTTCACTTTCATAATGCACTATGCATACTTCGACTAAGTTCGGTTCACTTTAACTATGCACCATGCACGTTGCACGTTGTTACAGTGTACTTTCATTATTCATGGTTATCCTCAGTAATTTGTATTTCTACCACACGCAATGCACCGTGGACATTGGTATAGTGCAATTCCACTATGCATAGTGCACCTTGGTATGGGGTGCTCCCACCAAGGTATTGAAATGGCGGAGTGAGCATGAGATTGAAAAATGAACTGAAATTGTAATTGTAGAATCAAATCATAAATTTGCATGATTTCACGATTTTTTATAATAATAAATTCAAAGAAGAAAAGAAATTAGTTCTATGATTGTTATTATTTTCATTTTCACTTTGTACTCAAATCGAAAAAGATCTATCAATAAATTACTAATAACACCTACATTTTTTATTTTATGCCAAATAAATACAACAAAAGGTCATATGAAATATCATTTCAATAGAAACTAGAATTTGTGAAATACATGCAAAATAGTTGATTTTACTGAGATTCTATGAATTAAACGAAATTTGCCTAATTTCACCGACAACCGATTTTTAGTGGAATCATATCGTTCACGCCAATAAAAATTGTAAACCGTAAGATTATAAGATTTCAATCGATTTCACTCTTTAGATTCCCACAAACCACCTTGTACTTTTCACTTTAGTACTTTCCACTTTCTACCCATGCACATTAGAATGATGTAGTTGTACAATTCACAATAAAATGGTTCACTTTCATAATGCACTATGCATACTTCGCCTAAGTTCGGTTCACTTTAACTATGCACCATGCACGTTGCACGTTGTTACAGTGTACTTTCATTATTCATGGTTATCCTCGGTAATTTGTATTTCCACCACGCGTAATGCACCGTGCATTGGTATAGTGCAATTCCACTATGCATTGCACCTTGTATGGGTGCTCCCACCAAGGTAGTGAAATGGCCGAGTGAGCATGAGATTGAAAAATGGCGAAATTGTAATTGTAGAAGCAAATCATAAATTTGCATGATTTCACGATTTTTTATAATAATAATCTCAAAGAAGAAAAGAAATTAGTTTTATATGATTGTTATTATTTTCATTTTCACTTATTACTCAAATCGAAAAAATCTATCAATAAATTACTAATAACACCTACATTTTTTTATTTTATGCAAATAAATAACAAAAGGTCATATGAAATATCATTTCAAATAGAAACTAGAATCGTAAAATACATGC